>OX453273.1:16326703-16334203 GCA_949710005.1 Ricordea florida
AGAGTTCGTCACAAGAAGAACTCGTCGCTTTATGTCGCAATTCAGTTGAAAAATCTTATTATTAGAGGTGAAAAGCAGGTTTTTTTAAAGAAAAACTTTTGCACTGTTACTTTGCTAATCCAATAGGATATTACTGATTTCAAGAGAAAATGAGGATGGTTTCTCACCTTTACATCTTTGTCCTTGTTTTATGATCCCCCAAAGCTGCAGAAATTAGAAAAAGCGAAAAAATTGATGGTACTCTTTTGTTTCGGTGTAAAGACAAGTATATCAACAAAAAATACACAGAAAAATACAACTACAATGTACAGCATATAATGTAAGTATCTGAGCAACTGTGCACCTACCCCTCCCCTAACCCAACAAGTTATAATAATAAGTTAAAAAGTTAGCGTTACTATTGGATTAGGGGAGGGGTAGGTGCACAGTTTACCAGATACTTACATTGATCCCATATATCTTCATGGAACAATAAACTTAGTGTGTGACTCTACAATTGACAGAGGAATTAATAGCAAAAACCAATTGTAGAATTGTACTCTGATTGACGCTCAGTTACTTTTTTGTGCTTTCATTACCGCAGCACCCGTTAGTTGTATGTCCGATTGTAATCCAAAAGGAAAATCTACATGGCTTACATGTAATGTTAAATGTAGTTCAGGGCAGAGCTTTTAAAAGGCCTATTCAATCAAGTTAACTAGTTATGTATTTTTTTATGGATCGAAGATATATACGTTATTGACCAAGCGTGGGGTCAAGACGGCTGCATATTGGAACGAACGGAGGCCAACATCCAGCCGTCTCAACCGAACAAGCTTGGATTTCTCATATGGCTATTTTGCTTTATTTTGTTTCGCGGGACAACACGGGACATACCGAGCGGGCAAAATAGGTCCATCCAGCAAAGAAGTCCAGCGTTGCAATGAAACCCTTTTCAAGTTTATGGAGGGATTAACGTAGGAACAAATTCCCGGGAGGGACTCGCACATGAAAGGGCGGGGATTATTATTATTGTTATTGTTATTATTATTATTGTTATTATTATTATTATTATCATTTTTATTATTATTATTATCATTTTTATTTATAGTATTATTATTACTACTTCAATTAATACTATTGTTATTATTATTACTATTATTATTAATATTATCATTATTACTTTAATTCATATTATTGTTGTTATTATTATCATTATTACTTCAGTTAATACTATTATCCTTAAGTTCTTCCCATGAAATAATGTCAGTAAAAATTTCAATAGCCTACCTATGTACACAAGTTAAAATATTACAAAACTAAGGTGAACAATTAACAAAATATAAACTTATTTACATATTTCTGTTCGTAAAAAAATTCTGATTTTCATTAACGTCTTTAAATAAATATTTCAAAACCAAAATTTTACAAATAGTGAATATAAAAGAAAAGAAAAGCTGTATCATTTTTATTATTATTATTATTATATGCGAGTCCCCCCCCTCCTCCGGACCCAGTTGCTGTTCAACGGGTGAGATTTCATAATACACTGTGTACAGCGATACAGCTCGTCTAGATTTCAGCAGTCCGCTTAATGAAAATTAAATGCATTGATATTACGAACAGTTGGAAGAAAAGAGATTTAATTCTCTACTAGTCTCACCATGCCACCACAGTGATCACAGAAGGTCGGTGTGAAGTAAGTTGTTTCTTGGAAGTTGTGAGAAAAGCCTTTACTCAACTCGTGACAATTTGCTTTAACAAAGTAATTCTTCATCTCCTCCCGGCTGATTGCCCCGTCACTGTAAGAGAAAAAGAATATCGTAAAAATCGATCGTAGAAATGGTTTGAACCCGGGAGTATCTGCCAAAGTCTTCTCGAGTTCTTAAATAATTGCGGGCCCAAGAGAGGCCCGCAACCCTAATCTTGACAGTGACCAGCGGATTGCGTTTTACGCGTGCGCGCCACGTTATTAACAGGCAAGCACAAAGCGGAAGTTTAAAATTTTGTTCTTCCACTAAGAACGATCGGAATGCAAATAATGTGTCAATCACGACAGTTTGTCGTAACACCGGAAAAGAAAAATCCGTTCTCCAAGAACGATAAGAATCTCAACAGTTTGTCACATAAAATCGCCGGAAGCATGGAAGATTGCAAACGTTACGTTTTGGAGAAGTTGTTTTGTAGGTGTTGCTTTTGAGACGATTTGCTGCGATTGTGAAGATTTTTCACGATCTATTTAAATTCATATTGGGCTTAACTGCAGAATACCCTGCCACTCGAACAATATTCTGCGTAGCCGGCTACGCAGAAACTACATTAATATTCAATCCCCTGTATACAAGCACGCTAAACATGGCGTAATATACTTCGTTCTTTAGCCATGAGTCCCCAAAAACAACACGCTACAACACACTTTGAATTAATTTCTTTCCGCGTACCGCGTAGCCAGCTTCTAAGATAGCTTCACACTTTGAATAAATTTCTTTCCACGTACCGCGTAGCCAGCTTCTAACATAGTTTGAGACTTTGAATTTCTTTCATTCCGCGTACCGCGTACCGCGTAGCCAACTTATGACATAGTTTGACACTTTACATTAATTTCATTCCGCGTAGCCACCGTTTTCAGTAATGGCAGGGTATTCTGCAGTTACTCCTCATATTGCCGTGAAGATAAGGTGAGTTGCGTTATATTTTATACTGTTCAGTTTTTGGACGGTTAATTTTTCTGGTAAACCACTTTCACTTTTTGAAGCAGCTGTTTAACATGTTTCGATTTACGGAGCTGATCTACTACAACTCAATGCAAACTTCCTAAAAAACGTCCACACGAATGTACATTTTGAAATCTAAAATTATACACTCTCGTTCCAGTACCTTCCCTTAAGTGCATCTAGGGCCGCACTTTCTAACCTGTGGTTACCTCTAGTAATAATGAACTTTATTTGAGTGTCAACTGAATCTAGCACTGAAGTACTAATTGGGGACACTGTAAAGAGGGTCTGACTGGGGGCTCCTCGATAACAATAAACACTTTATTTTTTGCCTTTGTAACATGAAACAGTTAAATCTTAGGCATTTTAACACCAACATTAAAAAAAATCTATGAGACACTAATTTTTTTCCAGAAGGAAGCAAAAACGGCTCCAAAAAGGCCAATATTATTTTGTTTAGTATATCAAGGAGTTTTTGGCCATTTTACGACAATTCCGGATTATTTCAGGCAATTTACGAAGAGGTCCGAACATTTCCGAAGAATCCTCCAAACACTTTATAAACAACAGTATTTTCTTCGGAAACAGTAAAAAATTGGCCAATTTAACAGCAAACACTAAAAATCATGGGAAAATAACACCAAACATTAAACCCCATTCATACCCTCTGTAAAGCACAAATCAAATCAATGTTGGTTTTTGTAATCAGGGGAAAACCGGAGTTCCCAGAGAAAAACCTCTCGGAGCAGAGTAGAGAACCAACAAACTCAGCCCATATATGACGCCGCAGCCGGGAATCGAAGCCGGGTCACATTGGTGGAAGGCGAGCGCTCTCACCACCGCGCCAACCCCGCTCCTGTTCCCCCTGATGAAAGTAGGCAGTACTGAAATAAACTGCCGTTCTTACAGGAGTTGAATGAAGACATAGGTGTACGGGCAGGGGGGGGGGGGGAGCTGCAGCCCCCCAAAATTTGGGCAACTTAGATTTTTTGGGCATTAAGAGAAATTTGGGCAAAGCCAATTTTTAAAGACGTTTGCATGTGTGTGTGAGAGTGTGTGTGTGTTTTTTTTTTAGTTGGCTGCGCAGATTGAAAACGTACCTCAGCCGCATGCACCATGGGGCAACAACGTGTCAACAACATTGCACTTATTAACACTGAAAGGGAATATGCCAACGCTGCAGTCAACATTGATATAGATCGTATCATCGATATATTTAGCCGTCGAAATGGCAGAGATAGCTATTTCTTTTAACGTGTTTTATGAATTCATATGACAGTTTCATATGTTTAAAATATTTTCACTTCATATGTAGGCCTATGTTAGTGCATCATCTTTCGTAACCATTTAGGCAACTTGCGAGAATTTTTGGGCAAATGGTTCACAGCCCCCCAGGCAAAAACTTGCAGGTGCGCTTATGAATGAAAATACATATTTGTTTTCAGAGCAAGATAATGCATCTCAGTGAAATACTCGCCTGTTGATATCGAGGACACCGAAAGAATCGATAAAGGGGAAATTAGTAGCAATTGCATCAAACTCTTCCACTGATATAGAACCATCTTTGTCAGTATCGTATATTCTGAAAACAGCCTAAAAAGCAAAAGCGTAAAGCACACTACCATTTAGCAAATGCTTAAGATATATATAGTGCAAGTTGGACTTTTTCAAAAATATACATGAAAGGAAGATTTGTAGGTGGAAAGGAGTATATTAAATCTATTAACCAGCTAAATCCTAAGACCGTCAAATAAGACATTTAATCAGCTAAACCGTCTAAAATGAGCCTTCTTCCTCTTAATAGATAATGTTCACATCCTGCGCACAAAACAAGGAAGAACTTACACTATTCTAAACTCTGTCACAGAGTTTAGAAGAGTGTATGTCCCCATCCTAAATGACGTACGACAAGAGAATAAAGTTGACTGATTGTCTGATCGACCTCCGTTTTGTTTCTTCTATTTGGTTCTAATCTACGCGAGGTGTTTCGATCAGCTAGATCAGTTCAGCCGTAAAACACAAGACATAATTATTGAGCATTCATGATTGCATCGCCTGTTGTCCAAGTTTTTGCTCCGATTTTTTTTTGCAATCGCATCATCTTTACTATACACATTGTGGTGGTTTTTCCTTCAATGCACATGTTAAGTGAAAAACCTACTAGACCGGTTTCCTACAGAACAAGTATATTAGAATGCTTTTCGTTACTTGCTATCATGTGCTATTATTTACGAGTTATATGTTACATTTGTTGCACGATGTAGCAATTAAGAATGAAAATGAGTGGAATTTCACTCGACTAACAGCAAGCTTTTAATGGGTCGCATCATTAGAATATGGTGTTACACAGAATTTATAGCAGCACGATAAGTCTACCTGAAAATTGCGTAAAAATACTGAAAATACTTTCTCGCCTCAAAGTCGGTTACCAAAAAATGAAAGCTACATTTCAAAATACGCCGCTGGTAGATAACCACGGTGTGTTGACTGTGTTATGGTGTATTACTTTGTTAAAGATTCGTACCTCTACCATGGCAGACACATGTCTCTCTGTAGTAAAACGATCAGGAGTAGTGTTCAGTAATCCTGCTGCCCAGTCTGCAAACATCAAACTTTGCTGACCACTCAAATCTTCACTTTTAAGGCTTCCCAGGCTCTAAAACATTGCAAATGGGTACGCCTTCAGTTCAAGTAACAAGCTAAGCCATTATGGACGACAAGGGCATTAAAATTTCTTCACTGTTTGTACAAGTACGAACCACAAAGATTTATCCCTTGGAAGACCGGTATTGTGTGGGCGAACTAGTTAAAACAACAACTCAGTTTGCCAATTGCAGTAATTGCCTCGGCTATTTTTTAGCTCTTTACTGCACAAAATATTGGTAACAGGACTAAGTGGAGTCCAATTGGGTTGTAATCATAAAAAAATCGGCTGATACCTCTCTAACATTTGATGCCAAGCGCTCAAGGAAAGTAGTGGATTAAGCGCTATAGAAATAAAGTTGCTCTTATTATTATTAACTATAACAAAATTCTCAAATTTGATTGGCTATCAACTGCCCTGATTTCAGTCCTAATAGGACAGCTAAATAGGACATGCCTGGGTAATTGGACAGTCCGCGCCATCACGGGCGCGATTAAATGGCTTTTTTTACCGCTAAAAAAACGAAATCTTGGAATTTCACGTGTTTTGATTTAAAAAAAAGAAGTTTATATATTGATAATAAGAATCGATAATAAGACTTTGTGTCGTCCAATTCGGTCTGCAGTCATACTCGTGATTAAACAAATCGGACGACCGCGTAGCGGGCGTCCGATTTTGTTAATCACTCGTATGATTACAGACCGAATTGGACTCCACTCAGTCCTATTAACATTACTTATTATTATTATTATTATTATTATTATTATTATTATTATTATTATTATTATTATTATTATCTCGCGTAATGTTTGCTTAACATCCTTAGGGCCGAGACCAAACCATGGTCCTGGGGCACTAAAGGGTAGCCAGTGTTTAACTTGATAGCACCCTCCTCAAAATGTGTGCTGTACCCAGCAAGATTATTATTATTATTATTATTATTATTATTATTATATATATTAGTGTTTTTTTAATCATTATTAAATTGACAGAAATTGTAAATAGCGTTTTGAATTATTAGTTGTTTTTTTTATTTTAGTGCTAGATACAGTTGACCCTCAAATAAAGGTTGTTATTACATAATTTTTTTTTTTATTATATAATATTAATACTATTTTTCTTTCAGAAGGTGTGTATATAGGATTTTTGGAAAATAAATAAAGTTTTTTTAAAAAAAAAAAAAAATTATTATTATTATTATTATTATTATTATTATTATAAATATTACTATTACCAATAAAATGAATTGAAACGGCTGTAAATACAATGCAAAAAATTACCCATTACGGAAAAATCTTAGTTTTGCAGGGAACGTGGTTGACACTATGGTCAATGTAATCAATTCTGTGTTGGGTGAATTAAGTGGAGTTCATTTCGTATGTTTAGCGAATATAACGATTACAGCCAACTGTCCCATGACACTGAGCAACTCTACAAAATAATCAGTGATAATTAGTGTTGAGCAGCTAATACACCAATCAAATTTGAATAAATGGCAACGGTTATGATTAGTCAGGGAATTCAGCTCAGAGTACGAAGGAACCACGAAGAGCAGAATATTATTTGCAGTCAATCCACAGCTAGATGATAATGCGCATGAGCAGACTATTTGGTGTAACTTTAAAATTATTCGTCCTACGTTGATCACATGACCACAAAAAACCGACGGAATTGCGTATTGAACATTCAACCGCGAACAGACACAATAACCGTTTTAAAAGGGAGGGTATTCTCAAGCTCCAAGATGATAATATCTTTAATCAGTGCGAGCTTATTGAAACGGTTTTTTGTACTAAAGATTTTTCATACTTGTATAAAGTCATGCCTGATAACCATTATAACACAAAGTCGGTATCTTACAGAAGAACTATTGTGCCTTGGTTCCCTGGCAAGAGACAGTTCATACAGCTCTTCTTCCGTTAATCTGGGCTGCAGTGAAACCTGTCGACCAACACAACAAACATTAGTACGGGGCAAAGTCACCTGCCTGCTTCGGAAGGTCATTGTTAGTGGGCACATAGCCTAGGGTCATGATGTCCTGTGTAGTGGGGACAAGTTATCCTCGACTACTGCAAATAAATAATTTGTTACGACCAAAAATGTGTGCAATTAAGAAAGGTTTTTTCTTAAAAACCAACGTAAATATTTCATGGCCGGGATATC
>OX453273.1:16339203-16526703 GCA_949710005.1 Ricordea florida
ACACTTAATGTATGGCCCCTCAAAAAACTAGTTAGTTTACATTTCCCTCGAGTCCTATGTTTCTGTTGTAGTTTAATTTTTTCCTTGGTTCAAATTTTATTTTCCTTTGTTTTCTGGTATGATAATGTATGATAATGAGTTTGAAACAAAGCAAAATAAAATTTGAACCAAGGATAAAATTAAACTACAACATTTCCATCGACTTCGTCTCGGGAAACATCAGGACTCCCGGGAAAACAAAACTATTTCCCTCGGGACCAGTCATTAAGTGTTAAGTGCCACCTGCCCCGCCCAAGCGGCCAGCCTTTGTGCTTATACTACATGCTATAATACTAGAAATACGACTCCCGCAAAACCTCGCGAAGCTAGTTTTTGAAGAAGTCACAATGGTTTTAGCTATAAGCTTAATCTCCATTATTTTATTGGTTATTTCATGTTTGGTAGTCAGTGACACCTTGTGCAAATTACAAGACCAGTATACCGCTGAACACAGTGCTTATAAATTAGCCTTCACTTAGGGACGGACCATTAGAAAAGTGACGGGGGGGGGGGGGGGGGGCGGTGGTGGGGAAAAACCCAAAAAAAATTCATGCAAAGAAGAAGGTAAAAAAAAAATTCATGCAGAAAGAAGGTCCAATTGTGAATATTTTCACACGTAGTAAAAACAATTCGTGCAGAGGGGTTCACCTGAAAAAAAAAATTCCTACACAAGCAGTGACCGAAAAAAAAAATCGTGCAAGCCGAAAATTCCCCCCCCCCCCATCACTTTTCTAATGGTCCGTCCCTTGGCTCTCTTACTGCCACTGAGAGTGCACCAGAGAGAATAGAATTGAAATTATTTATTGTCCTTACCCGGAATACAGGGTCGATGAAGTATCACAAGATTCACTTACCGGAAATTGAAAATGATTTTAACTCTTTTGCAGGTGAAGTCTTGAAGAATGTATATGAATTCTTGTGTTTACTACGGTGTAAAAACCTGTGATTTTTTTTGCTTTATTTTCTTAGTCTCTATTGCTTTGTCTGCTTTGTTGTACATCACTTTTAAACGCAATAGGTTCTAATTACACCGAGGATGAGGTGAATGCTCCTATTGTTTTTTGTTTATATTCTATTGTTATCATTGCATGAGATTCATTGTAATAAGAATCGTCTGATTAGGTATTTTGTCTACTGCAGTCATTATTTAATTCATTCATAGGAAACCAGAATTGAGAACATAATGAATAGTGCATGTACTCTCTTTAGTTTCATTGGTGCCCCCTGTGATAGATAGAAAATTCCTCCTTCCCCAAAAGAGATGCCATATCAACAGAAGTGTGAGATCCAATGTCAAAACATTAAAAAAAAAATTGGGCGTGGGGGGGGGGGGCAGGGGAGGGGGAGGAAAGAACTGAATTGAAAAGACTGAATAAAGGTTTGGTAATAGTGAGTGCCAACTAAATAGTAGGTTGTTGTGCTATTTTTCGAACATATCATAAAAACAGTGTAAGAAAGAGTTATTTAAATGTTCATATGCTGAAAAAGATAGCTGCACTACATATTGCTTTAAAAAATTAATGTGAAATCAACATCAAGCAGTCAACAGTATACACCAGAGGAAAGTTTAATTGTGCTGTTACAGAAATAGTCAAAATATCCCTACCCAACCAGAGAATAGTATATGATTTTGAATATATGAAAATTTCAATTCTAAAAACTGCAGAAGACATATTTAATAGAAGTATGGTTATTCATAAAAACAGTCATTGCAGCTCGAGTTATTGAAGTTGTCACAAACTGTAATGCCAAAATGTCAATTGCACACCTAACTGTAACCAATGATATACAGTAACAATGAGAAGCACCACTCAGATTTTGTAATAAGAAATGCTTTATTTTCCAATAAATGAAACTACTATTAACAGTATTATACAAACAGTACTTCTAAAATTTGCAACGTGTTCATTGCCAACTCAATCTACACTGGAAATCTCTTCATAATGGAAATATAATGTATTTGTTATCTGGAAAATATCAATTTGGTATTTTTTTATAATATCAATATACTTAACATCAAATTCGCCAATTGCAATGTAGCTCGTAATTCTGCCGACTGACTTAAAACAAATTGATTTGAAGAGAAGAACTGCTCATTTGTAGCGAGTGAGAGAGTTTACAATATACCTGTTATCCAAATTTGTTGTGATTTTTTTAAACACATTGTACTACTTTTAAGAGATTCCAACTTACCTGGATGATTACATGTAGCAGCTGTCTTTACTGCTTGAAAATGAATCAATTCATTAAAAAACTAAAAGTGTTGGTAAATCCTGGATGTGTTGTCTGCTAAGTCAAGTAGTCTTTGTTCTTCTGTCAGTCGTTCTTGCAAACGCTTACACTTACCTATGCCCTGAAGTCTTTGGAATGGCATTGGCTAAATTACAGCATGCTGTAAAGACCGAACTCTTGATGTTGCAGCAAAGGTACATCCAGCTGCTCTTTCTGATTTTCCAATGTCTATGACTACTTTATTTAGTGTTTGTCCTTGTGACTTGTGAATAGTCATTGCATAGCTTAATCGAAGTGGCAATTGAAGGCGAGAAAGTTTCTTGTTATCATCTTCCCATTCAAAGCGGTGAGGTGGTACAGGTATAGAAAGGGGGTCATCATCTATAAAGGGTGGACCTCTGTAGTGGGGAAAGTGTACAAGTACAGCTATGGGTAAGCATGGTGGTGGTTTATCTGGGTGAAACAGGAGTTCCTGAACTGTGCCAACTGTCCCATTGCACAGTGCAACTTCTTGCCAAAGGTTAGAAGTGAGCATGACAGTTGCACCTCGAGAAAGGAACACTTCAGACTGCAGTCCTCCTGCATCATCAGACTTTGCAGCACTGGCTCCTATACCTGAGTGAACTGCTGATATTCTTGCAATAGGATTACCAAGTCTGCACAGCTTCTCATAGTTGTACCTTTCAACATTTTCCTTATCGTAGAACAGTCGTACCGCATCCTTGAAATCCTCCATGTTAACATTTTGTGGTGCTCTTTCTTGAAGTTTGGGCCAGTCTTCTTCTGTTACTATTCCATCTCTCATCCTCAATAGTAGTTCTCTAAATCCCTCTGCTTCAGGGTTATTTCCATTCTGTCGAACATTCTCATTCAATACAAACACATTTTCAAACAGAGTATAAACTGAATAGCCCTGTTGTGCTAACACAGTAGCTGCTGGTGGTGAATAAAGTGGTCTGTCTCCTACTGGTGGTAACTGTGCAAAGTCACCAAAAAGGATTACTGAGTATCCTCCTAAAGGTGTGTTGAGTTTTCCTGAGGCTTGATGTAGACGCTTCCCGTACGAAACGGAATACGTTTACACAGCGCTGCTTTAGCGACTTACAAGCGCTGCAACGAACGTTGCATAAAGGTTGCACGAACGCTGTTTTCTTTGCGCTGCAGCAGTGCCGAAAAATGACTGCGTGAGTGCTGCATTAGCGACAGTGAGCGCTGCACGAACGCTGCAAGAAAGATACAGCTGAATGGCCGCACGGAGCGCTGCTGTCGAAAAGCAGTGTTTATGCAGCGCTGTGCAGAGCTGCGTAAGCGCTACAAGGAACATCTGATGTGCGTGATCAGGCTACAGGTCATATCAAGCTCGCTAGCTTACTTGTGGTTCACGTTCTTTGCGTGGTTCTTCATCGAAAGCCGTTCAGCATGCAATCGTCACGAGCTATTGTAGGCTTACGAAAACAATTTACGACTCATAGAACTGCCATAACTAATACTCTACAACGAGTAAACAACACAGAATAAAACTTCCAATCTTTAATGTGAATATAAACTTTCATTGATCCACACGACGACACAACTTGCAAACAAAATATATTAATCTCCAGCAAAACAGTTTCCGCGTTTTGTAATATTGTACAATGCAAAATTTACATATTTCTACTCACCCCCAATTTTCATTTTTTTTAGTTTCCCATTCTCTATGTTCAGCTTTTAAGAGCGCCTGTCCGTAAATCTCGAGAATGCGACGTCAGTTAGGAAAACTCGAAATTCTTTTTATTTTATCCAAAGAACCCCTTTGGTGAGTTGTTTTCGAAAATATAACTGAAAAGTCCCAGCGCCTTTTATTTTGCGAGAAATTAGGAAAAGTTGGATTTGGCGGATTTAGGCCGCAAAAGACCGGTGAAATATAGAAGTGTTAAAGGCGGTCGTGACGAATAACCGTTAATCGTATTACAACCATCTTTTTACACCATCAAAATCCATCCTTATACTTCACAATTCTACAAAAAAAATCATTTTATTTCAAAACTTTACGTGACTATTTGAACGAGCAAAGAGGTAGCTTTTACGGCTTTGAGACAGAAGGCCAATTTTGGCGAATTTCAAAGCCTCCAAATGGTCCGTGGTACATGAGAAAATACCATAAAATTACAACCACTGTAAACGCCAATCATTGCTTTATAACATACTAAAAAATATCTGGCGGCAATCCAAAGCCCTTCCCGTGAGAGGTCAAGATGTAAAGTACTATTTTATGATATCGGCGAATCACGCCTGCAAAGTGCGCTGGTTACTTTACTGTCACATTTTTAAATTTTACGCACAAAATGGCCAATACGAAAATATTTTACTCTTAAGACACCGTATTGAAGATTTACTACACTGTTTTGAGTCGTGAAAGCATTTAGACATGAATCAAAAGCATAATTTATCCGCTGTGGCTATATGACCGGCAGCCGGGCACGGTCTTAAATAGACTAAATGCCCGGCAGCCAAAAAATTTTACGGAATTTCCACTGTAAGGTTCTTTTAAACTTCTTGAGAGTATTAGATGTGTTCTTAGGATTGTTGAGCGATTCCAAAAACCATGTTGATTTTCTATTTGACGAAATATCTGAACTTGGGCATACCGTAAAATCGCTGTGTTGTCGACACTTAGAAAATTTTGGCTCAGCCCGGTATTCAGAAATAGTCACCAAATTCCGGCAGAAAGTCTCGTTCAAACCTAACGAGAGTATTCGATGTTTGTTAAGATATGCCAAGCGATTGTAAAAATTATTTTGGTTTAGTAGTGGACGAATTTTCCGAGCTTGTGCATACCATGAAATCGCTTGTTTCTCCACACTTAGATTTGTGATAATAGACCCGCCGTGATCCGACTGCCGGGCACGGTCTCAAATGCGCTAAATGCCCGGCAGTCAGAAATGTCACCTCCAAACTATCATATGTCGATTAAGAAGTGCTAAGCGATCCTGAAACGTTTTATAGATCTCAAATCTAGTGGTTGGTTTACGCTGAAACAAAATATTGAATGAGTGAATCTGAATTGGGCTGAGCCAAAATTTTCTAAGTGTCGACAACACAGCGATTTTACGGTATGCCCAAGTTCAGATATTTCGTCAACTAGAAAATCAACATGGTTTTTGGAATCGCTCAACAATTCTAAGAACACATCTAATACTCTCAAGAAGTTTAAAAGAACCTTACAGTGGAAATTCCGTAAAATTTTTCGGCTGCCGGGCATATAGCCACAGCGTAATTTATCACGCATCAACCAATATACTGGAGTCGCGTGTCAACATGTCACGCAATCACCCATAAAATCAACGCCTGGAAGAAAGAGAAACTGTTCTTTACGTTTGCTGGAACTTCAAGTTGACATTCAATCAAGTTTTCAATCAACTGGTTTTCAATGGAGCACAATAGCATCATGTAAGCTGACTTTATTTACCGTAGAGTATTGCTGTTTTCGTAACATCGGAATGTCGGTAATGTTGTAATTTCGATTTGAAAATTCGACTTCAGTCCTTTTTGTTGTAGTTCATACCATGTTCGAAGAAAGTCCAAAAATAGAAACTTTGTTGTTTTCAAAACACAAACCTGAATATTTTCTTTACTTTCGCTCGCTTTTTGAATTATATTGCTCTAAAGAAACTATTTTTGAATCAGTGAGCGTGACAATGTGTTTGTGTTTTGAAATGACACGGGACTCCTAGTATATCGGTTGATGCGTGATAAATTATGTTTTTGATTCATGTCTAAATGCTTTCATGACTCAAAACAGTGTAGTAAATCTTTAATACGGTGTCTTAAGAGTAAAATATTTTCGTATTGGCCATTTTGTGCGTAAAATTTAAAAATGTAACAGTAAAGTACCAGCGCACTTTGCAGGCGTGATTCGCCGATATCATGAAATAGTACTTTACATCTTGACCTCTCACGGGAAGGGCTTTGGATTGCCGCCCGATATTTTTTAGTATGTTATAAAGCAATGATTGGCGTTTACAGTGGTTGTAATTTTATGGTATTTTCTCATGTACCACGGACCATTTGGAGGCTTTGAAATTCGCCAAAATTGGCCTTCTGTCTCAAAGCCGTAAAAGCTACCTCTTTGCTTGCTCAAATAGTCACGTAAAGTTTTGAAATAAAATGATTTTTTTTGTAGAATTGTGAAGTATAAGGATGGATTTTGATGGTGTAAAAGGATGGTTGTAATACGATAAACGGTTATTCGTCACGACCGCCTTTAACACTTCTATATTTCACCGGTCTTTTGCGGCCTAAATCCGCCAAATCCAACTTTTCCTAATTTCTCGCGAAATAAAAGGCGCTGGGACTTTTCAGTTATATTTTCGAAAACAACTCACCAAAGGGGTTCTTTGGATAAAATAAAAAGAATTTCGAGTTTTCCTAACTGACGTCGCATTCTCGAGATTTACGGACAGGCGCTCTTAAGGTAGCTGAAGCGCCCTGTTCCCTCTTGTCTTTGGGAATTCTTGAAAGCGGCATGACATTGAACTCCTTCGTCTCTATTCAGTAAACGTGCCTTATTTTGCGGATGTCTTTGCCTTCTCCGGTTGTGAGTTGACTGTCGTTGATGATTCCAAGTTTAAATAGTATATAGTTACTTGCTATCGAAGCTACAGAAACACAGCTACAAACGCCCTGGCCAGAACTGTTGATCCGCGATCAGTTTGTTCAGTTAATTCAAATTTGAGCGCGCAAAGTGAAACTGCCTCGACTGGAGTCACAAGGTATTTCAAGGTCTCAATGAGTGTACCAATAGGATGAAAGATTTCTTTATCTACCACTTGTAGCTAGCCAGATTAGGTTTCGAAGAGAATGGTTTACCCAGGTCGTTTACCTGGTGTGATGTATTCTGCCCTGGATTCTGCCTTCTTTTAGCATTTGTAAATAAGGATCTAAATTCAACTTTTGCCACTAACTTCACTCTTTTTGCACACGATCGTCCGTCACGCGACGTGTTCTTTGATGTCCTTCGAACCCAGACCGTCGAACTCAGCAGCTGTGTTGTCAAAGACTGTCGTCCGCAAAGTTTTTGCCATGCCGCTGATTAAGCAGCATCGCATTCTCAGATATTGCTTGTGGGTTCGTGTGTCGGTTCGTGTCATTGAATGTAAAATAGTCTTTATTCGGTGATTTGTTTGGTTCCGTCCCGTCAATTTTCGACGATATGTTTCTGCGCCAACCTCCAAACAACCATAAAAACGTGTGACGCCCAAGTCGGTAACCGAATCTTCATCTTTCTGAAGCCTCAATGCACAAACCAATAAAGGTTCTCATGAACGCGGTCGACAGCCGTGCAAAACACCAGCGGCGATTTGATGGTCAAGGCAATAAATTGTTTTGAAAGGTATCTCTAGTGACTTACTTTGCTTTTTTGTGCAACCAAAAAAGTGAACTGTCGCAGTGCTGCAGCAGCGCTATGTCGTTCGTACGGGTTGTCAACCCATGCCAAAGTTCTCTGTCCAAGCATTGAGAATTCATCTATAATGAGATAATGTTTACCCTGTAATCTGAGTTGTAGACGCTGTAAGGCTGCTCCTTGCAAATCTGTTTTGTTTAGGGTGCGCACTGGTAGTTGTAAGGTAGAGTGAAGAGTGCTTCCAGCAATGTTGAAACCAGCAATTCCAGTTGTTCCTGTGAGAATACACTGATCTCCCAGAAGATGAGCCAATGCATTAATTAGAAATGACTTTCCAGTTCCAGCAGTTCCTGTGATAATCATGTGTATTGGTTCTGTAGGTACGTTTTCATTTAGGCGTCTTTTGTGTTGCTGAACAATGCTGTATGCAAGATTTTGTCTGTGGTTCAGTGCTGTTAAATCCACAGGTTGCCTTTCCATTTCTTGTATGTTTGCAGCTTCTCTCACTTCATTTCGTTGTTTTGCTATCCACTTCTCTGATTCCCGAAGGAGGCACAGAGGGATATTTCTTGAGGCAGCTGTCCAGTCAAAATCAGGTGCATCATTATTAGCTGTGCTATTACTGAAGTCTTGGTTAAACCTACAAAGCAGCATCCATTCTTCAACTTCCTCTTGCTGTTGGTGCATCATATTCTCATCATCCTCACCATCGTTTTCATCCCCATCATTTTCACTGTTCCCATTGTGCACTATTGCTTGTTCAAGCTCCTGAGCAAATGTTGGTATACACTGCCGTCCAGTCTCAGAATTTAGGAAGTTCTTATAGCATTCAATGAACACTTCATCACTTTCCTCAAGTCCATCCCAGGCAGAGTCTACTGATTGATGCCATGGCTTGTACTTTACCAGCTGAAATTTACAGTACTTACCATAATTCTTACCAGAAGGATTAGGAGAAAACACTGGAAAGCTTCTGATTATCACCTCCTGTTTACGTTTCCTTATGTCTCCCTTTGTAATATAAAAATCTGATGCAAACTGGAGTAGATTTAGCCGCATAATTCCAGGAACTTGTTCTCGCCACTGAACCCTTGATGCATAATGATCACGTAATGAGGGATCCAAAGCACTGTCACCGTGGTTTACTTCTTCACCTTGTCCTCCACGTACTCTTTGGCTTCCATCCAGAGAAATGCAGAGAAAGCTGTAAGTACAACTGTACAAAGGTTTTCCAAGAAGCATATGGACTGTTTCCTGAGATCCAATGTCACGTTCTCCTGCAACTTGAATCATGGCTCGGCGTAAAGCAGATGATGCACTGTCTGTATGGCGTAACTTATTGATGGCAGATTGGAGAATCTCTGTTGCCTGTTGAGATCTTGGCTCACCTTCTGTTGCATACTTGGCCATATAGCGAATGCATTGGTCAGTGTCAACAATTGCTTGCAAATCCACATTTGCTCTCCAGTTCTGAAGCATTAAGCGATTGTGTGACTTGATGCGGTCATCATTCCTCTTGGTGATAAGTGAAGCTCTTACTCTTGCCTCAGTTATCTGCTGCACTGTCAGTTCATCTTGTCCACCATTATTTCCCTTAACAATTAGCTCATACTCAATGCTGGTCTGTTCTGTGCAATCCTTTGGGTAATTGAATCGGCAATATGGTTGTTGTCCAGGTTTGCTACGTAAACAATATGCTGTACTGCACCTGGTGTGACGTTCCACTGAATTAACCAGAGAGTGGTAGTCATCATTTTCATTTCCAGTTTCTTGAATGGGTATAGCAGAAGGATGTGGGTCTGGTACTGCCCAATTTCCATCTGGAAGAGCCTCATTCATGGTGGTGAGAAGCCAGTCTGCATATTGAATGACTTTTGCTTTGGCTTCAATTCCTGCTTCTATCGCTGGTGTAAAGTCATTTACCATGTCTTGATAGTTGGATTCTTCATGTTGCCTGTCCAATATTTGCTTAAGCTTCCACCCTTGCGCAGCTTTCTTTACAAGTTCACAGAGTCCTGGGTCATTCTTGAGCTTTGCACAACCATGTGCATGAATACTTCCTCGAGCTTGCCATTCATAACGAAGCCATTTCCATTCAGCGTACAAAACTTGATCCAACCAATGTTTATTGAACTCTTCAAGTCTTGCTACGAAGTGGGAGTCTGTGATATGTGGATGGTTTATGACAGCTTTTATCCGTATAGCAGGTGTTGCATTGTTTGGTTCCTCTAGCAGTTTATGAAGATCAGGCCAGTAGTTGTCAGCTGCACTAAATGTGAAGAAAAATGTTGGTGCCCCCTTCTGTTCAATAAGAGCTTTAAGTTCCAAGTAGCGTTGATACCAGTATTGTCCTGTTCCTTGAATCTTTGCCACATAACGCTGAACTCTGTTCATGAGTTGCTGTGCAGACATCTGTCGAACCATTTCTTGTAGTTCTTCTGTGGTAAGGTTAGCATCTTGAGGGTTCTGAGTGAGGTAAACCCTAGCTTGTGACAGCAACTGATGTCTCTGCTTCATGTTCAGTGCCCAGTAGGGAAACCTCGGATGGGATGCAAATCTCCATACAAACTGCCCTGTTGAGAAATGTTCTGCATACCTGATAAGGTGTTTAAAACCCTCAGTTAATGTTACCTCCCTTAATCTTCTCTTGTTTGTGGGGTCTCCTCTTCCATGTGGAAACAGTGTGGGAAAGGCCATTGTAGCCAGTCCTTCTGTCTGAAATTCATTGATGGGATCTCCTTCATTGGATGGCTAGTCCAGTGGGTCTTCACCATTAATAAAGGCACAAATAGCATCTTTTTCCTGTTGCTGAACCTGTTGAAAAGGAAGGAAAGAACTGCTTTCCTGTTCACCACTATTTGCTTCATTCTGGTAAGGCACCTGTTCACATATTTCTTGTATCTGCCGCTCTTCTTCTGTCTCTTGGACATGAACTGTAGCCAAATTTGTCGGAACTCCATCACGTGGTAGGCACTCAATAGCTTCATGGTTGATTTCAATGTCTGAGTAGTAGGGATTGTTGTCCTTTAGCCATGCTAGTGCTTGCATCACCTTGTGTCTTCTAACTCTGCAGTCCCTGCTGCTGTTGTCTGCACCATGTCGCCTTATCACAAGGAAGGGAAGTTCTTCTACATTGGGTGGCAGTCTTGTTATGAATCCTTGAATGTCTTGAGGGAGGTTCAACACATGTCCTTTGTAGCCACGCTGTCCTCCATGTTTACGATAAATACACATTAATGGGCAAGCTCTAGCAATAAGCATCGCCTCTACATCTGTAAGATTCTGTAGTTCATCTGGTACTGTGCCCGGATCCATGTCATTCTCCACTGAAAACAGTTTCGTCATTTCTTTATCCCTCTTACATCTTAGGCACTGGTATGTCTGAAGGGTAAGTCCTTGCACAGTTGGCCATGTTTCTTTACATGTTATACACTGTCTGTGTTCCAAGCTGTTGATGTTGTTGTGGAAAGCTGCCATGCTACTTTGAACCCATTGCTGCTGGTGCAGTCGCTGTTCCGAATTCATCCATCCATGTGTAAGATATTCCTCTCTAGTCTGTTCCTCGTGTTGTCTGTTTAACTGTACTTCCTGCCTACGTGCAGCGCTACATTGTCGCGACGTCTCGAGTCTCGAAGATCTTTGCTCGTCGGTTTCCATCTCTAAAGCACGATTTGTGTTTAATCTAAGATTATGTAATCTACTGTTACGTTCACTCTGTGATTCTACTTGTAATCTCATTTCGCTATAAGTACTAAGTGACTGTAATCTTTCAAGTCGTTCTTGATTTGTTTCTGTTCCCCTTATCCTGGCAGTATTTTCACGTAAAATCCGTAATCTGTTTTGCCGTTCGTCTTCTGATTCTGTCTGTATTCTGTTAGCAGTATTTTCGCGTAAAATCGTTAATCTATTTTGCCGTTCGTCGTCTGATTCTGTCTGTATTCTGTTAGCACTATTTTCGCGTAAAATCCTTAATCGGTTTTGCCGCTGGTCTTGTGATTCAGTCTGTATTCTGTTAGCAGTATTTTCACGTAAAATCCTTAATCTGTTTTGCCGTTCCTCCTTTGATTCTCTCTGTATTCTGTTAGCAGTATTTTCGCGTAAAATCCTTAACCTGTTCTGGCGTTTGTCTTCCGATTCTGTTTGTAGTCTGTTAGAAATATTTCCCCGCAATCTCTCCAATCGTTGAAATCGTTCGTATTCAGTTTCTGTCCTAAGTCGTTCTGCTGAATTTTGTCTCAGTATTTGTAGTCGCTGTTGTCGCTGTTCGTTAGTTTCGTTATGCAATCGTTCTGTCACGTTTTGTCTAGCTAAAGCAAGTCTTCGTTGTCTATCAATAACACATTCAGTTTCAAACATACCTTGGTTGTATTCCCTGTGGTAATCCAGTCGCCTGCTCCTTTCTTCCGCTGATTCTTGTTGTCTCCTTTGCCTTCTTTGAGCAAGCAGTTGTTGTCTTTGCTCCGACGTCTGTTGTTGTCGTCGCTGCCGTGTTCTCTCCCTCTCGGCTTCGAGTCGCGCTTGTCGTTGTGCTGATGTTTCGGCGCTGAAACGCGCTTGGCGACGATCTCTCGCTGCTTGGTTGATTCTCTGTCGGCGATCCTCTTGTTAGGATGTACTTGCAGGACGAGTGAAATCAGTTTCGGCAAAATTTTGCATAATTTTCAAGAGAGTAATCAAATACACTCCGGCCCTCAATAAGTGAATATTGAAATACGCCATAACGAGGCACGTAACCACTATTTATAACCTCTGGTATGAAACCGGTTCTAACCGGTACAAAATGCGTCTTGTTGCTAGGAAACCAGCAATATCAGTCGATGTGCGCAAGCGCGATAATCCTGTTGCCAGGTTACCAGTAAACAGAGACACGTGACCGCGAACGGACACCTTTAAAATATAGATATATATATATATATATATATAAAGTTATGATGCTTCGAGCCAACAGGGATGCCACACGCCAGAAGGATCCAAAAGGATTCGTAGTCCAAACCTCGAGTAATGAAATTTGTAGGCAATTGTGGAAAACGAGGACGGACAACTTCGAGCGAAAAAAAAATATATATATTATACAGTAAAAAATCTAAAAAAAGTTTAAAAATTTAATAAAAATAGACGTTTCGGTCAATGACCTTCATCAGTTGCAGTGCAAGTGAATAAGAAATTACAATGTCCTTAAATAGGTTTACAGTATAAAAGATTACATAATATAACAAAGATGATTACATAACAGGGCGTGGTAACACATGAAAATGAAAAAATTAACCAATGATAAACAATCGGTGATTACTAAGCGAGAAACTATGACAATGCGATACAAAACTCAAGAAACGCAAACCAAATATGAATAAATAATCGGATATAATACAAATAAGATTAATGTTAAAAAACTATAACATGATTCGTCAAGTCAGCCAAAAGTGTGAAGGGACCCGCGTGTAAAATATTCACAGTATTCATAAAAGGCCATCCTAGGAAAAACTTGTAATAAAAACCCCAAACAAAGCCCTTGAAGCTATGCCGCGGCAAGGCACAACAGGCGTCCTGAACAGGGCCCTTAAACAACAATAATGTAATAAATTCCCCGATGGGGGCCCCTGAGAAAACCTTGCACTAACAAAGCTAACAAGATCCAAGGTCAGGGCCTTTGAACACCTGAACTAAGATAACCGCCAAATTAGCAAGTTATTTTTACGCTAGTTGTAGTTTATTCTTTTTTTCGAGTGGAATTCCTGACGTTTATTCAAGCCAAAAGGTGCCAGAGAGAACAACTGTGCGCTCCAATATGCCTCTTTAGTGATTAAAAGCTTTTCGATGTTACTTGTATTGTTTGCATTTATCTGCACTTGATCAATACACTGGAAAGAAAAATCGTTTAAGTCGTGCGGTGTTCTGTTGAAATGAACCGCTACCTCACAAGTCTTTTTCTTGGTCAGCATGGCAGACTTGTGGTTGCAAAATCTAACTCTAAAATCTGTTGTTGTAGAACCAATGTATTGTAAGTTACATTTCTTACACGAAGCCAAATAAATGACATTTTTTGAATCACAAGAAAGTTTCGATCGTATCTTATAGCTCTTGCCTGTTTGAAAACTTTGGAAAGAATTTGATTCAACAAAGTAATTGCAACAGAGATCACATCTTGTTCTTTTGCATTTAAAGCAACCCCTAACCTCAATAGCCTCTTCAACTTCAATGTTAGAGCCATAACGAGATGGCGCTAACAATTCCTTAAGGAATTCCACTCGAAAAAAAGAATAAACTACAACTAGCGTAAAAATAACTTGCTAATTTGGCGGTTATCTTAGTTCAGGTGTTCAAAGGCCCTGACCTTGGATCTTGTTAGCTTTGTTAGTGCAAGGTTTTCTCAGGGGCCCCCATCGGGGAATTTATTACATTATTGTTGTTTAAGGGCCCTGTTCAGGGCGCCTGTTGTGCCTTGCCGCGGCATAGCTTCAAGGGCTTTGTTTGGGGTTTTTATTACAAGTTTTTCCTAGGATGGCCTTTTATGAATACTGTGAATATTTTACACGCGGGTCCCTTCACACTTTTGGCTGACTTGACGAATCATGTTATAGTTTTTTAACATTAATCTTATTTGTATTATATCCGATTATTTATTCATATTTGGTTTGCGTTTCTTGAGTTTTGTATCGCATTGTCATAGTTTCTCGCTTAGTAATCACCGATTGTTTATCATTGGTTAATTTTTTCATTTTCATGTGTTACCACGCCCTGTTATGTAATCATCTTTGTTATATTATGTAATCTTTTATACTGTAAACCTATTTAAGGACATTGTAATTTCTTATTCACTTGCACTGCAACTGATGAAGGTCATTGACCGAAACGTCTATTTTTATTAAATTTTTAAACTTTTTTTAGATTTTTTACTGTATATATATATATTTTTTTTTTTCGCTCGAAGTTGTCCGTCCTCGTTTTCCACAATTGCCTATATATATATATATATATATATATATATATATATATATATATATATATATTTTATATATATATATATATATATATATATAATATATATATATATATTAATATAAATATATATATATATATATATATATTTTATTGGGATAATTGCAGAACTAGGTTAAATTCAACCTAAAAACTAAAATAGTTAAAATAGATAAAACGGACTCTTGCAATGCGGTAAATATTACGGGAAAACTAGTTTACAACTAGTTTCCCGTAATATTTACCGCATTGCAAGAGTCCGTTTTATCTATTTTAACTATTTTAGTTTTTAGGTTGAATTTAACCTAGTTCTGCAATTATCCCGCTTTATAATGTAATTTATGCACAGCATTGTATCTTTTTCGTTTGGTCTATTAATTATCACCCTGTATGACGTAATTTATAGTACAGCATTGTATTTCTCGTTTTGCATTTTTTTCCCTGTATTGTATTAATCACGATGTATTAATAGCACGATAGTATTTTTCATTTCGGTATGTAATCTCCCACACTGTAACCGTATTTAAACTTAGTTTCCGTCCTTTTTCTCCTGTAACTGACGAAGGTCTAAGACCGAAACGTTTTTTCTATTAAATTTTTAACTTTTTAACTTTTTTATCGTCAGAAGTTGTCCGTCCTTGCTTTATCTAACGTATATATATATATATATATATATATAAATATAAAAAGTTATGATGCTTCGAGCCAACAGGGATGCCACACGCCAGAAGGATCCAAAAGGATTCGTAGTCCAAACCTCGAGTAATGAAATTTGTAGGCAATTGTGGAAAACGAGGACGGACAACTTCGAGCGAAAAAAATATATATATATATACAGTAAAAAATCTAAAAAAAGTTTAAAAATTTAATAAAAATAGACGTTTCGGTCAATGACCTTCATCAGTTGCAGTGCCTTATATATATATAAATATATATATATATACATATATAAAAACTCTCGGCTTGATTTACTCGGGCTTGCGAGCCACGTGGTCTGACCGGAAGCGACACGATTAGTAACCTCGCTTCGCGAGGAATGATTGAAATTGTTTTTAGAATAACCCAATCAAAAAAGTACGTATCATAAGTAAATACACTACCTTAGCCGTCTCTTGAAACTTGAGAATGCAGCTGGCTCTCTTTTCGGGTGTTACACAGTTTAGTACCATGCCTTGTACCCAACGAGACACACCATTGAACAATGCCACATATCTATCAAGGTGGGTAGTTTCTTTCAACTTCCCACTACATACATACGTTTTCCATTCTGCAAACTAAAGAAGGACCAATAGCTAGTTCCAGCCAAAGAAAACGCCGTTTGGAGCCGAACAGTGATATATCGTTACAATATTTCAAATAATCTTCGATCAGTGTCCTAGTAAGGTTAAATTTATTGGGGGGGGGAGGGGAGGGGAGGGGAGGGCACATCACGAGCGCCGAGAGCGCGCGCTTCTCGGGAGGGTCCTGGGACATGCTCCCCCGGGAGATTTTCAAATCTGGCGTCCCTAAAATAGCATTCCCCCTTTTTTTAGAATCTCCACATTTTCTTAGGGGGCCCGCCCCCTCCCCCCAGGGCCCATCCCCAAGCTACAGCACTGTTTATACTAAAAATTGCTGTACATGGAATGCTTGGCCGAGACTCGTACACCCGTTCTTTCCAAATAGCAAAATGATCTTCGGTTAGAACGCAGTATTACCAGAATTAAGTATTGACAAATGTTACACGGTAAAAACAGTGCAAGCAGCAAAAATGCAAGCCAGATCCAAAGTGAGTGTTCTATATCGCAAAATGGTACATTTTCAACATCGCATTTTTCCCGCACTTTGTTATTCACTTACTGGTATTCTCCGAAGCATCCTGTACTCAAGATATGTCAACTGCTCTGCAATAGTGTTAGCTGATATGTCCTTAAAAGCCAAAGAACTTTTCCTTTGATCAGGTGAAGTCTGCTCGCCGCTTGTAACTGCACTGAGAGTACGGCTACGGATATCTTCAGAGTATCTGGCAAAAACGAACTTCCAGCATCACAATAAGGAATCAACTTGACGTGTAGAAACAAAGAACACCGTAATACAGGGCTGCTGGATATAGGCATGGTACATGTACAACAAGGTCAATTCTATATTCACATGAAAATCGCTGAGTACTAATCAATCATTCACGCCGCGGATTGACAAAAAACTGACCCCCAGCCGGTCCATGGCCTACCCCAATTGACTACCTACATAAGTATTCAAAATGGCGGCTGAAGGTGGAACGATGCGCGCCATTTTGAATAATTATACTGGAACAATATAGTCCATTGGATAGTCCATTGGGGTAGTCCATGGACTGGGGGTCAGTGTTTTGTCCATCACCATTCATGCCACGAAGGCAAATTTAGTTATCACAACACCCCTTAAACACAGTCATTATATAACTTTGATTTTTAAATAACTAAATATCAATGTAACTGTAAACTTTAGGAGAAAAGATTCAGTTCTTACATGTTGGATATATCAATGGCCTCCCTGTCTAGTTCATTTGGGAGATTGTCTTGAAACTTGCACAACAATGAGAATAAAATGTTGTTTTTCTTAAAATCACCGCCATATCTTGACATCCAGAACCTACAAGCACCATTGAAAAAGAGGGAAACAAAATGGGAATGCGTTATCTGGAAAAAAAGATCTAAATAGCAGTGAGAAACCATAGCAATTTTCTTCTACTCCTTCCAGAAAGAAATATACTGCTGTGCTTAAACAAATGACAAGGTCTCCCTAACCCATAGGAGCTATGGTCCTATCGCTGAAAAAACAACACCTTACAGTCTACTGGAGAGGGACTTGACAGTGACAAAATGGCAATGAGCAGTTTGACGATTTGATAATTTGGTGTCTTTGAGCACAGTTGGTACCACTAAGCAGGCCACATTTTACTCAGAAAATGCATTATTTTATGAAGGCTTTGACAATAACATGTAACTTTTGCTATCTAGAAACACGAGTATTGACTTACGCAACAGCATTGAAAAAATCTCTTTGTCTCTGTAAATCTTGCATCTCATATCTTGATAATGATGTTAAGACAAAATGCTAAATAAAAATTATATTTACACAAAGAGAAGGAAAAGGTTCTTAGAAGGTGTGACAAAAAAAGCTAGCAAAGTGTGCAAAAGCTACTTTGTATCTCAATCAAGACGTGGTTGCCCAGAGCGCTGTGTCGAAGGACCAATGATGTCATTAAAACCCAAACAGACAAACTTCTTCCCTAAAACCATGACTTGAAACACTACTGATTTGTAAATACTGGTGGTTAACACTCCTCTGTGTTGTAGTTTAGTAGCTACTAACATAACATCTCATTTAAGTACAAGTGGGAATTCCCTAGTGCTAATTGGCTTGTAAGACAGTGGAAGCTTTTTAAATGAACTGACAGTTGGAAGCAGGCATCTCTACTTTATATGTACACCTTCAAACAACCAGCTTAGGCATTCTGTGTGATTTTTGTGAAAAATTGGTGATAAACATCTGGCTACATCCAAAACACCATTTGTATCCCTGTGACTGGACTTTCAACTTCAGCAAATCAACATTGTAGCCCAGCTACATTCTTGAAAGCAGCAGGCTCCACCCACTGACACTTTTTTCACGATGTGTCAGTGAAAGGGGTCTACTGGACACTAGCTCAGTTCTGTAGGGCTCAAGACTATTCACTTCTTAAGACTAGCACTTTGAATTGCTCAAGTTACAATTAAAAGAAGAAGTCAGCAAGCCCATATCTTTCATGAATCAAAACAGACAATAGTCCCCATTCATTGACCACCTACCAAACACACTGTCTAAAAAAGCAGGAACAATCAGACACAAAGATACAGGCCAACCAGTTCAAGACAACTCTAATAGCCAAACCATGCAAACAAAGAAAGAGTCTGTCACAGTGTCCTCCACTCAATAATGATGGAACGACCCACCCAGTCAGGAACAGCTGTGAACAGGCGTCAAAGAGTTTCAAAGTGGCAAGTCACTACACTATCTACCAGCTTTAGCTTGTCTTGCATAACCTAAGTCTCAGAAAAAACACACATTCTGGCCTTAAATGATCTCAAACAAGGATCTTACAAGAGCAAGAGTATTGTATGGTGTTCAAGATCAAGCACTGACACTTACAATGGTTTTAGTATCAAATAGATCTTGTCTCCTCCAGAAAAATGTACACAAGACACCTCAAAACAACCTGGCAGCAAATTCAGACAATGGACTAAGGTGACTGAGTCTAAAATGGAGCAAGATAAAACACATATGGCTGCAGAGAAAGACAAGCCAAGGTGGAGGTGGATTCGCAATGCCTCCTGTTCCACAAACACTACGAGGACTGAATCGAGCTACCATAAGCAGTGAAATATTGCATCCAATGGAATGTGACAGCAGAATATCACTTAAGCCACTTATTTATTTACTAAGTCAATGTTGTTTGGTGACTGTGCTCTTTTAGTGGGTGTCTCTGCATGAAATTCTGTACAAATTGAAACAACTAAAACAAATCATAGCACTGCACAAATTTAAGGTTTCCAGCCTACTGACAATCATTTACCTTATTGGAACTTGAAAAAGCTATGGAGACACTCGCCTATCGGCTCATGCTCGCACAGCATTCCTCGTTCTCCCAAACTTCCACTCGTGTTTCTATAACTCGATAGAAACACGGAAAATGTTTTCTATTTCTTAAATATATATTGTAATGATAGTCTTAATGATTTAGCAAACAAGTGAAAAAAAAAAATTATACGCTAATTGGTTAATTGCCTATATAAATTTTAAGCAGAAATCTGCTTAAAAGTATTACTTTAATCTAATCATTTAATTCATATCCCCATCTGGTTAGTACATATAGCTTCAAACCTTAACTAGAAACTTCTAATCTAATAATTTCATATCTAGTAATCTAATCTTAGCTGTACAATCCAATCAATTGGGCTAACTTTATACCACTAACAATAGACTAATAGTTAATTTTTAACCACTTGTTGCTGAGAGCTCAGAACTTTCTTGTAAAGACATGTAATGTTTACATGTGATTATTTTCATTACAAACATTATTGTTTTTCTATAAATCATTATAGATACTTGATGTGATTCTTCATGGATGATATATATCCATTTCTTCATCACTTTCAACATTCTTTATCTTTTAGATCTGTTAGATATACATGCATGTATAAAATTATGTTGTAAGTTAAAATGAATCAGGTCAAAATGGTTCCATACTATAAGTTTGACTTGTTTTCTCCTTTGTTTCAGATTATTGGAGGATTATGAAAATTAATATGAAACAAAGGAAAAACAAATCAAACTACTTTGGAACCATTTTGACCTTAAATTCATTTTAACCTACAACATATATATTTCCAAAGTTGGATATTTAAAATTATTTCATCATCATTTTTTATGATTATTACTTTATTTCTTGAGACATTTTTTTATGACTTTCAATAGAAATAATAAGTGTGTTTTACAGTATATGTGTAAGGTATGTTTTTTAGGTTTGGCAATTGCTTTCCCTAACTGGGTGTGATACTCAGGAAAGCACCAATTTTTTTTACTCAAAATTGCAATGTTTAATAATTTACAGGTAAACTAGACTTAGACTAGCAGTCTATATCTGATGCTTGATTCCCAATAAGTTAAAGATAATTTAACATTTTTTCTTTTTCCTTGAATAGGATGCCACTTATTGGACTTGGAACTATAAAAGCTAAAACCCCTTTCCAAAATTCACGGGTGTAGGTGGGATTATGTTGGGTCTTTTGCTTTGAAGTGAGAATTTGATCATATGGGACATTTATGAATGCACTATCCATAGGTGTAACTATACTTGTAAATGTCCTAAAGATTAGATAGGGTGGGTGAAGAGACCATCAAAATTACTCTGAGCTATCGACAACCCGAACGTTAATCCATGACAGAGACATGTCAAACATGATACGTATGCACTTTGATAGATAAAAACCACCATAAGGGGGAAAAAGGATACTGAGCAACAAAGGCTTGCAGGAGCTCCTCAGAAGAAACAAACCACTTGTGTATCATGAAAACAGCGTCAGAAAGAACTGGTTCTTGTGTTGTAGATGAGTCACCAAAAGCTAAACAAAAGGAAACGACCTTCGTTAGTTTATACAATTTGACACCCTTCAACTAATCACACGTGTGTAGCACAATTGCAACATACGCTATGAAACAGCGTTAACTAGCAAATCGTAAGTGAATATAGACGTAGTCCATACTATATTCCTAAGTCTAATAACCCTAATCAGTGTCTTAAAATATTTTAGAAGAAAAGAGATCAGTTAAAATATAGGATTACAATTTTTTATAGTGAATCGTTGACAGTCTTCGTTGATAGACATACTGAAATGCTATTCAAATACAATTCCAAGTTCCTACTAACCAAATTCGCGGGCACAAAATTCTACAAGTTTCTCTACAGAAGCCGCACGTAAGCGCTGTCTATTGCCAATCCCATCTTCTTCAGAAAAGATAAAATCAGGGTCATCTTTACCGCTCACGTCTGACCTCTCACAGGCTGAAACATAAGAAAACAAACGTTTTGTAAACAGGCAGAAATATCCAACAAAAAAGGAATATTCTAAAACAGGAGCAACAAGGGCAGCAATCGCGCTGTTCGAAACGATTTTTTGTCCATTTCCTATCAAGTAAGCAACATATATAAATATATATACGGGCATACTGACAAAAGTGCAGATCGATCTCAATAAGAGGTAAATTTCGATAGTGTCAGCACTACTATGTAGATAAGAAATATTACCCTCTTTATGACTATCCATTCACTCTGTTCTTTATTCTGTTCCTGAATTGAACTGCCACAAGAGCGCTAATTCCCATCAATTAACACTATGAAAAGACATCATTCACAATGACAAGAGTTTCAACTGCCTCACGGTTTTATGACGACCAGAACAGGAAATTCCTTTGATCTCCCGCCCTCGTGGCATCCGGTCAAGTCGGGCATCGGGAAGATTCGTAAGACTTCCGTAAAATCTTCGCCAAGTTCGATGGCCCAATTAGCTTCGCCCAACGGTTGGGGACGACTTTCGAATTTCTGCCGCTCAGACGACGTTTGTTTCTCGCTTGCAGAAAGTTTACTATTTTGAACTGAAACGTTTTGACAATGAGGGATTTATCTTCAATAGATTTCAAAGATAATGTTCGATTCGTAGTTCGGCGCTATTTGAAGACGGTCGGAATCAAAGTTCCGAAATGCAAGTCCAGCAAAGCACAGGTGAGTCTTGGACTCTTGTACATGTTACTTACAAAAAACTTATGGGCAACGAACACTTTCTTCACACTTACTAAGCTTATAGCAGTTATGCGTATTGTGGTTTAGAGATTTCATTGCAAATGAATGAACGTTGAAGTCAATTTAGTTTTAGGCATACATTCATTACGCTTTAAATGTTATTGACAGTCTTAGCTTGGATTACCTTCTGAAGTGTTTTTTGTGGTATAAATACTATTTTATACCCCAACAAGTCCTCCACGGGATTCAGTACAGCTTGGTCAAGTCGTGATCGATCATTCGTTTCTCTTTTCGACCAACTGCTACCAGGCGCGGATCAAAAATAATGGCGACCGATTTCCAAAACTCAAATTTCAACTTGCTTCCTCCTGGTTTGCTGTGGATGAAGTAGATAAAATGAGATGTTTCAGTTACTGTTACAATACCATGAAAAAGAGGTAATGTAGCCGGCCATTGTAGTCAACTCGTGACATTCCATCTGCACATGTACATATTTGGGTGTAATGTAATCAGCAAAAACTATTTCGCTAGGCAGCAAATAGAAAGTTAAATCCACAACTTGCTTGGAGCAAAGAGCCAAGCAAAACAACAACATTGTGTGTCAATATTATAAAGTGGCCTGCAAATGAACTACCAGTTCATGGTAACTGTGATAGTTCACACTTGAAATGCTATGTGATCTGCAAATAACTGTCTTAAAAATAATTGCCTGCTGTTGTGCATTACTGCACCTTATTATATTGCAAGTGCTGCAGGTGGGCAAGATGAGGGAAACCAGTTAGCTCAGTTGGTAATGCACGAGCCTATTGTGCGGGAGGTCATTGGTTCAAACCTTGGCCGGACCATCACTCAGGGTCTTTAAAAAACTGAGGAGAAAGTGCTGCCTTTGCAATGACATCTGTAAATGGTTAGACTTTCTAGTCTTCTCAGATAAGGACGATAAACCATAGGACCTGTCCACAACCTTTGTTTGTAATAACTTCGTGGGACATTAAAGAACCCACACACTGTTCGCGATGAGTAGGGGATGTAGAACCCGGTGTTGTGGTTAGAACCTTGCAGTTGTAGTTGTAATTTATATATGTCAAGCGTTTCTTACATGAGACCCTGGCTCGGGAGATTGGGCGACCACTCCCCACGTTATCAACAATAAATACATTGATTGATTGATTTATTGATTGGCTACCCAAGTGGGCTAGAATGGCCTATCTTGCCAGCTCAGGATTTCCTAGTCGGACAGAAAAAGCAATAATAAAGTTAGCAAATGCAAGTTGAAGAAAGATTTATTTGGGAATAAAACAAAAGAAAGCGCCACGAATTTCGCTACTCGAGGACATTTGTTATTGTCCTCTAGTAGCATAGCCAATCAGATTGTGGCATTTGCATTAGTCCACTAGTTGGGTGATACTAATACCCCATGGCTCACTGTGTTTTGGTTGTGGTTATTGGTATGGTGTGGTTTGGGGAAGGGATTGTGCACTTCTTGAGTATCCAGTATCTTTCATGTTATACTGCTTGGCATTTCTGTTATAATGGTGTATAACAGACGTTCAATGGTGTCTCTAACCTCACTCATAATTTGTTTTCTTGGTTCCATACATGTATCACAAGAATTTATTATCAATTTATGTATTTAGCAGCAGCAGCCTTCTAGTGAAATCAATAAAAGTGGAGTCTTTGGTGTGTGTCTGGATAAAGTTGAATGTGTTAACATTGGAGAGGAATATTATTGCACAATCCCCAAGTGAGTTGATACCAGTCACATAAATTAAAGCTAATGACATTGGCCAAATTAACAATGAATGAGCTACTTAAAGAATGACCGGCATGCTGTGAAAACGTTATGCACCAACACGAATAAAATTGTAAGTTCATTGGATTTTTGAGCATTACTGTCATCAAGAATTGTTCTGTTGATTAATATTTTTTATATACTATCTTCCCTAAAGGTTTTTGTTTGATGCTTCAAAGTTTTTACAGCAACACTTGAATACAGAAGGTCTCTTTAGAAAGTCAGGCTCCGTTCAGAGGCAAAAAGTACTTAAGGTACAGAGAGCAAGACTATAATTATACAGTTATTCAAAATTTATGATAGTCATAAATTTCAAATATCAATATAATTATTTATTATAATATTAATTATTAACAGTCTGATGATTGCCTTTGAAATTTACTTTCAAATATGGTGTTCTGTTTACTTACTTATCACACAGCAAACTGTGGAGAATGGAGGAGAAATTGAGAATGTCCAACCTCATGATGTTACAAGTTTAGTGAAACAGTTTTTCCGACAACTTCCTGAACCACTCCTAACCAATCAGCTTCATGATAGCTTTGTCAAAACCCAGCGTTTTGAAGATCCCAGTGACCAGACTGAAGCCATCTTACTGCTCTGTCTACTCTTGCCCCTTCCTCACCTTACCACATTGCAATTCTCAATGAGGTTTCTAGCAAAGGTAGCATCTTGCTCAGAACACAGCAAAATGGGAACTTCGAACTTGGCCATTGTACTTACACCCAATCTGATTCATAATGCAAAGAAAGAAGGAAACAGTGCCTCGGACAAGCAGCTAAAGGATCAGACAGCAGTTATTGATATTTTATTAAAGAATGCACACCAGATTGGGTTAGTAAGTGAGGATATTTACGAGAGAGCCAAGTTAATTGGAGATGAGTGTGTTGATGGATTGATTTCATCAGGTGATGAAGTAGATGGCGATAACATTAGGAGAGGAAAGAGGCAATCAAGACAACGCACAAGAACTGGCTCACTTTCAGGTTCAATGTCTATTACTTTTATCACTATTCCCAGTTCCTAACCTGCAAAAATAAAGCAGAATTAATTTTTCTTATGTTGCAGACTAAATACTGGATGGGTATACCATTAACTCTTCCTAAAGCACAAGCATTCTTGGCACAGGAAAATGTGGTTGCCAAAAAACTGCATGGATCCACTGAAGATTACTATTTATTGCCTTGTCAATAATAAAGAAGCAAATAAACAAAGCTCCTTTAAGGAAAAGGCAATCCCTGCAAATGCAATTTTAAGATAAATTTCTATTCCATAGACTGTGGAAAAGATTGGAAACACTGGTGTAGTTCACATGGAATAGGAACCCTCATTGTATACTGAAAGTCTCAAAGTTTTTATTGCCATGCAACTACAGTATGGTCTAGCTGTGCTCTTGTTGTGTAAGATTTCTGTCAGTGCTATCTAAAAAATAGACTTGCACACAAGTCAACTTTTTGAACTTTGTGGAACTCATGAGTAATGCATGGCTTTTGTAACATTCCTGGCAAATTTAGCAACAGTGGTAATGATGCTTAATCTGTTTGTATTATGGGATTCCTCTCATAACTTATTGGTTTTGAACAGGCCAGTGTATACCTTTATGTCATCAGATATGGCATGTGGGAGTTCTCTTCATTAACATAACTGTTGATATGATTTTAAGGTTGTTAATTGTAAGCTACATTCTTATTTTCAGGATTTGTCTCTGGTCTGGGCCAAAGTCTGAGCAAGTTCAAGAGCTCATCCCACAAGACACCTGTCCCAGCTAACCACAGGCGTTCACGAAGTGTAAAAGCAGAGCTTATGAGAAACAAGGTCAAGTATACTTTGGAAGAGGATGCAGTTGAACGAAAAGGTACAATATTTGTAAGAATCAAACAAGATATTCTGTTGTAGAGGATGTATACAAGAGATTTTGCTGAACTGATATTAATTACAATTTTCCTTTCCTTTCCTTTGCATTATACAGATAACTACTCCATGCCTCATGATCAATTAAATACAAGGCATGAACACTACTATCTGCCAAATAAATGTCTTTATTGTATTAACGCTAGTGAAACACCGTGAGATTTTGTGCAAAAACATGGTATCTTCACATGTAAAAATGACACATGTTATTTTCACACATGACAATTACCTGTTGCTAGATAGATGCACAGTGTATTGAAAAAAATACACTTGGCAGTCAATTGACTGAATTACGTGTAATAAAATTATTTACAATTAAAATATATGCTGATAATAATAAGAATTATTTACAATAAGAAAACGCTTATAATAAGTATATGTGACGATAAAAAAAAAACAAATTATAAAAGGCAGAGGCTGATTATGAAAATGTTCCTGAACCTATTGGTTTTACAGACAGGCACGGTAAAGGCATGATCCAATCTCAGATTATAACTCTGCTGTGATCATGGTGGCAGAAGGTGCCTCAATTTATGATCACCCTGTGCATAAATGCCTTTAAAGAGTTCCTGGCATGATGTGCCTCTCCTGTTATAGACGGATAGAAGGCCAGCTTCAGCGAAACCTTCACTGTAATTACAATCACGAAAAATTATGTGTAAAGCACGGTGCTGAATGCGTTCAGTTTCATTAGAAAGAAATAAAGCTAAACTACAGTGAAAGACCTGGCATGCATATTCAAGGATTGATCTAATAACGCTACAATAGAAACTTACAAGGTCATTGTGAGCAATGTCCGTGCGCTTAAGTTGTCTTAGGAGATAAAGTCTCTTGGCAGCCTTAGTCATGATTGAGTCAATATGCACGGAACATTTGAGATCACTGCTTGTGACGACACCGGGAACTTTAGCCGAAGATACCATTTCGAAAGGGGGGGTGCGCTTAAAACATGTGCGGATCTCCTTGCACTTGGTAGGATTTAGCTGCGGATGGTTTTCCTGAGACCAGTCGTGGATGTAGTCAGCAGCTTAACAACTTCAGAGACCGTAGTGTCATGGGCGAATTTCCACAAGTAAAACCCTTCCGGGAGACGGAGATAGTTTATCATCGCTAGAAAAAGCCATGGACCCAAACGGGTCTCCTGAGGCACTCAAGCAGGAACATTCAGCCAATCAGATAACACTCCATTCACTTTCACCCTCTGCTGTCTGCTCCTTAGAAAATCGATCACCCAGTTCACAACTGTAGGTTTCACACCAAGGTTTCTATGATGGTCAACAAGGTTGAAAGCTTTTCTAAAATCCAGAAGAGCAGTCCTTACAGTTGAGCTGGTGCTGTCCCTAGCACGTAACCAATGATGGAACATGGAGATTAAAGCGAATGTGAACCTGGAATAAATCCAAATTGTGCGGGATCAATAGTCGATAGCAGTACTGGTTTCAGTTCCTTATCGATAACAAAGCCCCCCGCAACCTTAGACAAGGTGGATGTCAATGAGATGCGTCTAAGGTCTTTTTATTGATGTCACTGACAGTAGGTGCTTGGAGAAGAGGCAGCACATCAGCAATCTTCCAAGCCTGGGGAACATTACACTCGGAGAAGGAGGTATTCAGAATTTCTGCAATTGGTGCAACCAGAATATCTGCCTATTCCCTTAATACCCAGTTCAGGAGATTGTCCTGCCCACTGGTGCATGCGCAGCTGATTTCACAGAGTGTTCAGTGACTGAAATGGGCTGATCATCGTCCATATCCACGTGCACACAGTCAGCTAAGGGCGAGTAATCTTCCATGACGCTGACAAATGCCTTGTTTATGGTAGCATAACAATTGTGCCATAGAATTTTAAAGTGGAATGGTTTGATATTTCATTGGTGATAACAGTAACTTTATAAAACTTTACATGATCACTTTGAAATACAAAATTTCTCTTCTTATGTTTGAAAATATTTCACTTGTTTGCTTTTCTGCTTTGTGAAATACTCTAAAACGCTCCAAGAGAAATTTCATATCTCTCTGACCTCTATATCTAGGAATAAGGAAATGCCCATTAACAATGTACATTGGTGATTTGTGAGTTTGACAGTGCTATTTAAGCAACCTGAACTAGGAGGTTAAGAGTATTAACAATAAGAATATGATAATAAAAGAACTGTTAACTGACTCAATGGACTCTGGTGTTTTGCAGTTGTCATTACTTAGCAGTCACATTTGATGGTGGAGGTTACAGGGATAACATATCTTTCTAATAAATAGTAACTGTTACTTTGCATTGAAATGGCCATGAACACATTAATTTTCTTGGTTCTTTCTATTCAGTTCATTTTGAGATTATTTGAAAATGTCAGATCAGAGGAAGACCAGACTAAGTATAGATGATGCACAGTTTCAAGGCTGTATTTGAAATAATTATTTATCTCTACCTTTGGCTTCTATTGTAGCAGATTTGGAACTTGAAAATTTTGTGGCAAGAAGCAATCAAAGAATGAGCTTACGGTTATATAACAAGCGCAGGCCATATGACCAAAACAGTGTTTTACAGTCCCCTGCAATGAAAAGGTACTGTATGTACGGGATCATACAGTCAACTCTCTCATAGAGACCACCTCTCGTAAGCGACCACCTCTTCTAAGCGACCGCTTTGTCAATTAGCATTTTGTTTCTCAGTCAAAAACTGTTTAAAAAACCCTCACATAACCAATCACGGCTCAAATTTCTTAAGCGACTGCGAACACTTTTTAGGCCTGAAATTTGACACATTCCCTTGTTTTCTGTTTCCGGTAAGCAACCACCGGGCACAATTGTGTATGATTGTAAGAAAATCATTACTCAAATGTCACAAAAGTTCAGTTTTTAATAGTGCCGACCTGGGTGCTAACAATAACAGTTTGCTTACCAAAAGGATGGCTGTAATAAGATCTGAAGATAACTAAGTAGATTGTTACAGTGATATGCAAAAGGAGCGAATCACTGCTGCATGATAAGTTTGATAAGCAAATGAAGAAGATTTGGAGTTCTGTAAGTGCACATGTCACTTTAAGGTGCTCTATTTTGATTCCTAGGTGTTATTCGCTGAAAATTGAATTTCAGGTGAATTTGATGATTAAGTGACACATTTCAAACTGTCCTGTACTTTTCCTGTATCACTTGCTTAGAAAAAGAACAAATTAGTTTCAGGTGGAGAAAATTGGTCTACTTGCCTAATTTTAGCTTATAAGGTAATAAATCATATTTATGTTATGACATTAATCAATTGAGTCTGAGCCTATCTTAATGATTTTTCCTATAAGCGACCACTTTATTGTGCACCAAAGGTGGTTGCTTACAAGAGAGTTGACTGCATTACCTGTATATACTCTATGTACAACATATTTCTTCATTGGTCAGTTCATAGATGGACAAATGTTCAGATTTTGAGTTGATATGTTTGAATGTGCTTGCTGTTGCAGAAGGGCAGTGCTGAATGATATGTCCAATGACAGTATAAGTCACCCCCGTCTTTTAGCAGCATCCACTCAAATGTTCACCACACCCATTAAGCCTTTACAACCCTTCAAACCTGTGGCAGACATGGGTATGTTACATTTTTCCTGGTATATTATTTGTATCAGGATTTGAAGCTTGTACTTACTACACTGCCCTTTTGGAAAGGGTAAAATTATTTTGAAAGCTTGTGGGGCTGGCAGTCTTGGGTGCTCTTTGAGAAACGTACTACATATAATGGCCAAGCTTGGAGAGGAAATAAGGAATTGGATAGGGTAACATACGGTGCATGGCATCAGTTGAAAGCTCAAACAGTAAATTTGTCTACATTTGCCAAAAACAGTAGCAGATGTATAAGTCTAGAAGAAAAGCTTTTAGATTTATTTGTACTTAATAGAAATAGAGAGGAGAGGGGTATGCGAAAAATGAGGGACGTGGTCCTCATTCTCGAGAATAGAAATGCTCCAATTTTTACGTTAGGATTGTCAAGCTGTTGCAAGTAATGTCAAGTACTCTTGGAGTAATGAGAAATCTCTGCATTGTTTCAGTGAAACCTAGCCACAGTAGGATACTACTCTCAGATGAAACAGAACATGTCAAAGTTGTTGATGCTATGTCGTATGTGCCATCCCCAAGTGAGAAGTGTAACTCTACTTGTAGTTCAATAACCGCGTCCCCTGTTTGTGGGGAGGTGCCGAACTCGCCTATGTTTACGGAAGATACAGGGCGTAGCAGATGCAGAGAAGCTGGTATGCATCGGAGAAAAGTCAGAAGGCGGTATGTACCACAATACCCCACAGTTTTGTTGTAAGTTCAGGTAGCTAGTAGTATTTAGTTGAGAAAACTCTTTTAGCTCCTTTAGGAACAAGTATCTCTGTGCCGAGTTTTCTCTTGGCAAGCGGAGTTCAAATAGATTTGTGATGCCATCGCGTTGAATGATCTATGTTCTTAGCAGACAATTTGTCTAGCACTTGTACCTCGTGGCAACAAAGAACCGGCTTATGATCAGTGAAAAAGAATAGAAGAAAATCGAATTTTCCCAGGAGATAGGTATAATCCCAAGTTCTATAAATTAATGGTCATAAACTTCTTTTTTTCCTGTGTTCAATGTAACGTTCAGTATATAGTACTACTATTTTCGATATTTTTCTAGACATTCCTCGGGTGCAACGACTTGTTTCTCGTCATCTCCACGGACAAGAAATCAAGGCAGCTCCAAGGCTGGTGTAAGTGCCACAGTGACTACAATGTTATGGTGCTTTGAGTCCAAGCTCAAGGTCACATGTTCTTTATGTTTGGTAATTTGTCTACTAAATTACAAACTGAAGTTACCAGGAGTCATCAATTGGAGCTGTAGGCTACCTTAACTATGTTATGAAACCATTTCCAGCTGTAACATGTTCATTGCTTTACATTCCTACAGACTAGATTAGTTGTCGACAACTACCTCTCATCGACAACAAACAATGTCCGATGCAAGCATTTCACACACTGGAGTAATAAGTTGTCGATGACAAAATAATTCCCGCGAGAACTTGGGAAATACATTCACTGCGCATACATCACTACTGACCACTGACAACGCAGTTGCGTTCAAATACGATAGTTGTCGACACATATACTATTTATCTACGGAAGCCCAGAGGGGCCATTCACCTATTTTGTTTTTCTTTTACACTTTTTCGTTTTTATTCTTTCAGTTTTTGTTTTTCTTTTACACTTTTTGAATTTTGTTTTTCACTTTTTCGTTTTTACTTTTTCCGTTTTCGTTTTTCTTTTACACTTTTTGAATTTTGTACCAAAACAAAAACAAAAAGAAAAACCAAAAAGTGAAAAACTAAAACAAAAACAAAAACCAAAAAATGAAAAACAAAAACAAAAACCAAAAAATGAAAAACAAAAACAAAAACCAAATCAAAAACCAAAAAATGAAAAACGAAAACAAAAACCAAAACTTCGAAAACGAAAACGAAAACCGACTGTATAGACCATCATGCTTTGCTGTAGGAACAATATGGCGGATGGAGCTGTTGAACCCGCGCAGTGCGGGTTTGTTGGCGATGTTAGCCCTGGTAAATCCTCTCCATTCACTACCATTTTATAATGTCAATCCTAAATTACATCTATTTATCTACATCTTTTTTGTTCTTCATTTGATGCAATGAAAGTTGCGTTAATCGATTGGATTTGAAAGTCCAAGTCGAATACTACGATTGTTGCATACGTTAGACGGGATTTTGGTTTAGATTGGAGGTACTGGTGATGATGTGCTTCTAAGTAGAATCATTAAGCTATAACTAGTGACACTGGAACGTTATCAAGAGATAGACAGTTGAATAATTAGACAGTAGAGTATCCCTTAACTACGTATATGGACCGCTTAAAGTGGTAATACAATTTGCAATACAAGTTTGCTATCTAGCTCAGGAAAGAGTATTGCATTGTACACACTGCAAAGCCCCCAACAGGAAGTAGAGCTCTCTATCGTACATGGGGCTCTTGAATGCTGAAACTGATAAGCTGATATCTTATGAGAATTTTACAGACTTCACAGTGATTAGATGTAGATGATCCCAACTTAGGCCAGAACGATTCCTCACTGAGTTTGTTACTGACAAGATCGGCATAGCGAAATATAAACTTTGTTTTGTAGTGTGCATACATTAAAGAGACGTTTGAGAGCTCTCAACATTAAACGCCATGTGCCAGTGTCAAGGAGAGAAATTTTAAATGCAGTGTGGGTGCATGAGTTAATGTCACGAATTGCCTTTTTCTCTTCGTATTCCAAGGACGCCAATAAAGGAATTTCCTTTAATTGTTTTGTTTCACTCTTCTTTTCTGTCTTGTACTATGTGTTGATAAGACTGAAATAACTAGTCCCGGTAAACACATTGGGTACAGACATATGCACCAACGGCTCAGGATAGGCTACTTTCTTTTATTCCATTTTTTTGGTTTTACGTTACATTTTAATATAGCCGGCTTTCTTAACCACTTTTCACCACCAGCTAATGGAATTTCAAGGAAATTCAATTTCACTCTTCAATAAGCTAAGGACATTTTTTCTTGAGTCTTCTAAAATAAAACCCTGCTCAAGAGCTTTGTCAATGTTGACTTGAAACTGTGCAACCAAATTACGATCATGAAACCAGTCCATTGAGAAAAAAATTTCTTCAAGAAACTAAACAAGGTTAACGAAAGATAAACAAAAATAGGAGGAACTTGCTTTCGATAACTTTGTCTGGGATAAGCAGAACAGATCGGAGAATATTATGAAGACTTAACTATTCAAGTTAAATTTGACCCCACCGATGACTTGTCATGCACAAAATGTAACGCAGGTGTCACGCTTCTCTGTTGGGGCCAGCTAAAACAGGTCTCAAAAACCTTATACTCCCTTGTGGTCTTTTTTCCGAGGCCACTTTGATAATAAAACGAAAAGGAACTTTGAGGGTTTTAACGCTTTAGACATGCCGTTTTTTGTCATTGAGAACCAAAAATAAATCAATCAAAATGTCATTAACAACAGGGTTTTTGACATAATATTTTGACAAAATATTCTCCGATCTGTTCTGCTTATCCCAGACAAAGTTATCGAAAGCAAGTTCCTCCTTTTTTATCTTTCGTTAACCTTGTTTAGTTTCTTGGAGAAATTTTTTTTCTCAATGGACTGGTTTCATGATCGTAATTTGGTTGCACAGTTTCAAGTCAAATTTGACAATGCTCTTGAGCAGGGTTTTATTTTAGTACACTCAAGAAAAAATTTCCTTAGCTTATTAAAGAGTGAAATTGAATTTCCTTAAAATTCCATTTGCTTGTGGTGAAAATTGGTTAAGAAAACCGGCTATATTAACATTAAATCTTCAACAGATGTAAAACCAAAAAACTGGAATAAAAGAAACTAGCATACCTTTTTACAGGTAGGTCATGACGCATCCTGTGTCGTTGGTGCATATGTCTGTACCAGGAGCCCTGGGCCCCTGTCTGTACCCAATGTGTTTACCGGGACCAGTTATTTCATAGTACTAGACAGAAGAACAAAAATGATGTAAATAAATAGATGTAATTTAGGGTTGACATTATAAAATGGAAGTGAATGGAGAGGATTTACCAGGGCTAACATCGCGAACAAACCCGCACTGCGCGGGTTCAACAGCTCCATCCGCCATATTGTTCCTAAAGCAAAGCATGATGGTCTACACAATCGATTTTCGTTTTCATTGTTGAAGTTTTGTTTTTCGTTTTTGCTTGTTGATTTTGCTAAAAACAGAGAAATAAAGAGCGAAAACGAAACCTTAGTACTTAAAAAGGGAAAAATTCAAAACCTTCTGCCTTGAAAACAAAAATTAAATAATGAGAAAATTAAATTAAAACGAAAACTGAAAAAGTGAAAACGAAAAAGTGAAAAACAAAATTCAAAAAGTGTAAAAGAAAAACAAAAACTGAAAAAGTAAAAACGAAAAACTGAAAAACAAAATTCAAAAAGTGTAAAAGAAAAACGAAAACTGAAAAAGTAAAAACGAAAAACTGAAAAACAAAATTCAAAAAGTGTAAAAGAAAAACGAAAACGGAAAAAGTAAAAACGAAAAACTGAAAAACAAAATTCAAAAAGTGTAAAAGAAAAACGAAAACTGAAAAAGTAAAAACGAAAAACTGAAAAACAAAATTCAAAAAGTGTAAAAGAAAAACGAAAACGAAAAAAGTAAAAACGAAAAAGTGAAAAACAAAATTCAAAAAGTGTAAAAGAAAAACGAAAACGGAAAAAGTAAAAACGAAAAACTGAAAAACAAAATTCAAAAAGTGTAAAAGAAAAACGAAAACTGAAAAAGTAAAAACGAAAAAGTGAAAAACAAAATTCAAAAAGTGTAAAAGTAAAACAAAAACTGAAAAAGTAAAAACGAAAAACTGAAAAACAAAATTCAAAAAGCGTAAAAGAAAAACGGAAAAAGTAAAAACGAAAAAGTGAAAAACAAAATCCAAAAAGTGTAAAAGAAAAACGAAAACTGAAAAAGTAAAAACGAAAAAGTGAAAAACAAAATTCAAAAAGTGTAAAAGAAAAACGAAAACTGAACAAGTATAAACGAAAAAGTGAAAAAACAAAATTTAAAAGTGTAAAAGAAAAAAGAAAACTGAAAAAGTAAAAACGAAAACTGAAAAAGTAAAAACGAAAAAGTGTAAAAGAAAAACAAAATAGGTGAATGGCCCCTCTGGGCTTCCGTAATTTATCCCAACACGTCCAACACACTAAAGGAAACGGGCAAAAAGGTTGTTTTCGACAACTAAGCAGTTCCCCTTTTTGAAAAGGGAAACTGCTTAGTTGTCGACAACTCGTCTCACACACTGCGTTTTTAGTTGTCGATAACATTTAGTTATCCATAACATTTAGTTATCGACAACCCCCGGGGGGAGGGTGTACTCCCTTATATGAGGCGAAATAGGTATGTGCGGCCTCAAAGGGTATGGTCTTTCAGCCGTTTTGTTCATAAATAGGGTATCGATTTTAGCTATTTTGGCGCCATTTTGGTAATAAATAGGGAGTCGATTTTTTCACTCGCGTTTTAGTGTGGAATTCGGAGCTCGAAACTTTGCACATGCAGTCTTACAACCTGTGAAGCAGATAAACATTGACTTTAACATTGGTCTGAACTAGGGAAGTAATTATGAGGCAGGTCTGAAACAGGTTATTTAGTTAAGAGTCAGGTCATAAATAGGGTAGGGAAAATCGCGTTTTTGATCATAAATAGGGAAAGGGTTTTGGGAAGCGCCCCACACATCCCTACCCAATTTTTATAGTACCCCCCCCCCCCAACCCGGTCGACAACTAAATGTCAAGTCTGTGGAGGCCCTAAAAGAGGTTACTATTGCAGCTCTTGTGATTGACGTGTGCGTCGTCTCAATTAGGTGTCTAAGGAGCCGCTGAAACAAAGAACAGACCAGAGCATTGCTGGGTCAGACGAGCAGCTGCACAGTCCCAGCATACAACCAAACATAACCATGGAAACCAGCCACATATCGGTTGCTGCTTCAGTTGAACAAATGGACGTGGACTCGGCCGGCGGTCATATCTATGACACACCTACTCTAGCTCCCCGCGTCGTTTATGCTGGCTCGGTGTTGCTGAAACACAACGCCGATTTAACACCTTGTAAATTCCACCGCAACACACCACCCATGCCAGTACCTGCTCACGGTGACTTGAGGGAAATTTTATCACAAAAGATTTAATCCATCACCTCACAATCACAACTTATTACCTTAAAATGTCAGTGAATTTCAAATATTACGATGGAGTACTAAGAGTGTTTACTTGGCGCTTGCTGAGATATTAGATTGTAACAGATACTTTCAAATGGAAATGCGATTATGATATAATGGATTGTACATGCACAAAGCCTCCCAGCAGGACATTCAAATCATTATACCAGTCGAGTTCGAAGAATATACAAGATTCATAATTGGTCAGTTTTAAGAGTATCGCTTAGAAAATACGTTTGATTATTTCATTTCAATATTACACATACAGGCAAAGCGAAATTGTTGATTTTCGACAAAACTTGCAATGGCTTACCACATCTAAACCAAGAAACCAAAGAGATTTTGATTGACCATAAAATTGTTTGGTCACATTTGATCACAACTGAGAGGACTATGAAAGCGCCCCTTGCAGATGAAGTCTAACAGCAAATTCTTTGTGCTTGTCTTGGTTACCCCTCTAGAGCTAAAATTCAACTTCTCTATGGTTTCAACCTTTGTCTTGAAACGAACCATGTGGTTTATTATTTCCCGGGTTCCTCCATATTTGATTGGCCCTAGTTTTGCATAAGTTGCAATACGTTTTGTAATCTATAGATAGTTCTAGGAATATCGATGATAAAGTTTGTCACACCGGCATAAATGACCGTGGTCGCGCTGACATGGTTCAACCGCCAATGATGCGTGGTAAATCGCTACTGAATTGTAGTTCACTTGCAAACCTTAAATAGTCTTTATTTTGAGTCAATAAACGCTAAAATAGAATTTCAATAGACGCTAAAATTTCACCTCTAAATGCGAACCTCAAAGATCGAAATCCCTGTTTAAAATGTCTTAAACTGGGATTGAGTTAAAGCACTTTTTGGAATCTTTCTTTTGACACCAGTAGAGACATAATGGCGTAACGGTTGTCGTTTTGACCATTGCCATACTTAAAGAAGCTTTAAATAATTATACTGTGATTCCAGAGAGCTGCTGCACTTTCAGTAGCGATTTGGCCCTAAATTGCGATCACGGTAAATGCCACTTATGGATAGGAAATAATTTTATGTACAAGTTTATAACCCATGACATGTAATAAAACAATGGCAGGTGAAGATTCCAAACATGTGGTGCAATTATCATGATAATACGCAAGGATAGTACTCCGGGATATATTGAACCGCGAAACGTTACAACCATGAGTAGAGGACCGTAGAGTATACATTCTCTCTGATAAAACTGAGCATTCACTGAAATAACAGTGAAAACATAAGTGTAAATGTAGAATACCAAATATTGGTATAATATCGCAAGTACCTACAACTGGAGCAAAAAAATAAGTTGATGGAAAATTCCATTTATTGACTCATACAGTTTACTTTGCAGTTGTCAGGGTTCCCACATTCGGAAGAACAAAACTTTTTCAAGATCAGGCAAAAGTCGGGGAATTTTGCATAGTTCTTGACAGTCATTGAAAAGTTAGAGGGTTTTCAGGGCCAACCTCGTTCCCAGGGTCCTCTCTCTACCTCGAGAAAGTACCCTGGTTGCGGCTGGTCACGTGTCTATGCATTACAACCAAAGCCGCACAGAGGGTGGGTCCTCAACTTGATTTTGTCAACACTGTTCTTGGAGGTGAAAGTTGCGCTGCCTTACAGACGTTATTTTTAAAATTAAGCTAGTTATTTGTCAGAGATCCTGCCTGACCGGTGCTTCGTTTCTATCTGAACTTCTATAAGTATGAGATGTTGATTGAGAGGAACGTTTGCTTATTTTTCACTACTTTTTAAAGTAACGGTCAACAGCCTTCTTCGGATTATTTTCATCAGTTTTTCACAGAACTAGAATTAATAACCGTCGATAAATTTTCGATGGGTTACATTCAATTTAATGAGAAGCTAGTCTCTCGACCGAAAATTGGACTTACTGCTAGGCAGCTTTGAAACGAAAGCCGTTGGATTTTGCAAACGCGCAGCCGATGTCGTTGTTGTCAAGTTCTTCATAGAATATTTCACTGCAAGAGGATCGAATGACCAACTTTCGATTGGATGAACTCTATCAAATTCAGTTCGTCTCTTGGCCAAACACTAGACGTATCAAACTCTAAACGAATGTCGCCGTTGTGATTTTGCCGATCGAAAGATATAAGCTTTAAAAGCGTAAGCTTAAGCTAAATCAAGCTGTAATATTCAGCGCGCAGATGTTGTTGATGTTAAGTTCTTCGTAAAATGTTTTCGGCGCAAGAGAATGGAATGACCGTCAAACTTTCGATGAGATAAATTCAATCAAAATCAAAACTACCTTTGTAGGCGAACATACGACGTATTTAACTCTAACGGATCGAGTAAATACCTTCGTTATGATTTCGCCGAATGAAAGAAATTATAAATTCACCGCGCGGTCCACTTGTTGTGGTGGTCGTCATTTCCAAGTTATTTGCCAGATTTTTTCACTGCCACAAATTCTAAAGACCGTTCAACTATCGACGGCGAAAATTCAGCTAAATGCAGAGCTAACCTTTTAGCCGAACAATGAACCCCTATATCGAATTTGTCAATGCCTTCGCTGTGATTCTTGCCGATCCACAACAGGAGGGCTGCAAATTCCACTCCCTAATGCACGTATCATCGGCCATCCCCTGGGGGGGGACCCCGGGCAAATACAGCTTTGTATGGGGACTTATACGGGGGTTTGAACGATCATTTTACCCTGCATGTGGGGGAAATGAGGGAGGTATGGTTTCTGAAAGCCCTGCAACCCGGGGAAAACAGGGGACTTCGTAAAAGAAATAGGTCAATTTCAAGTGGTCTTACATCAATGACATAAAGACCACTGTACAGAAGAACGCGGGATTACCTTCTTCTCGTGGAAAATTGCGGACTGCGTGAGCTCAGGTATTGTTATGTAAATCCATTTCCATCGTGTTATTCCTTATATTTGCTGCTTCAGATATTACAATGGAAGACAATTGACTAACATTGGACTTTTGTTTTTCCTTTTACAAGTTGATTGCGTGTCACCAAAAGATGATATCAACGCCACTTCCTCGTCCGGAATGTTCAATATGATCCCCATCTGGGAGGGGGGATTTCTCAACTTTGCTTGCTCTGTGTCCCCTTCAAGGAGGGGGAAATCAAGAACTTCGACAGGATCCTGTACAAAGTCCCCTCCCTTGCCCGGGGTCCCCCCCCCCAGGGGATGGCCGATGATAGGTGCATAATGTGCTCAGTAAGCAAGTTCAGCGCTGAGACAAACTTTAACTTTCCAGCCCCTCCCTTCCATCATATCTCTGGAATCTGCAAAAATCTAGCAGTAACGTGACCAGCCGCAACCAGGGTACTTTCTCGAGGTAGAGAGAGGACCCTGGGAACGAGGTTGTTTCAGGGCTCCACAACGTTTTGTGAAGTAGTTGATGTGTAACAAGTTATGTTTTCAACTGCAGTGTTTTTGGTCAGTGGTTTTTGTTGTGAATGTCTTCTTCCAAATAAGGAAGAGAAATCCGAGGAAGCATGGAAACCAGTGTTTTCCTTCGGCCACTTTTAAGTGTGGTTGTTAGCTTGTGTTGAGGTCAGTGGAAAGTCGGGGAAATTTTTGGTTCTAATGAGTGGCAACCCTAAGTTTATACATCCTAAAAATGAATGATTGAGTGATGACATTGATTGATCATCGCAGTTATATACACAACTTAAGCAGCTGTGAAATTAAAGCCTGAAAAAAAAATTCAGGCCTGAACGGGATTCGGTATCGCAGTGGTCATGGGTTCGAATCCCGTTCAGGCTTTAATTTCACAGCTGCTTAAGTTGTGTATATAACTGCGATGATCACTCAATGTCATTACATATTACTCCGCAGTTCAAAGATATGGTCTTTCATATATATTCACTTGCAATGATTGAGCGAGTTGGTACCACTTTCCACCTTTCGTACCCACGAATTAAAAAGCAAAGCCAAGAATGCGAGGAGGCTGAATATGAAGTATGATCACTGGTTGGTAGATCGAACATTGTTCAACATGCTGTTACCCTAGCCATTTTCACGCTCACCAAAGCCATTATAAAACGTCAATCTGAAATTATTTGTCGAGAGAGTTCAGCCAATTCGGAAAGAAGGAATGTCCGTTGTCAAAATATTTTGCAAAGACAAATAATGTTAGATAAAAAGCTACTGTCTGATAAAAGGTGTGAAATAATTCTAGAGGAAGGCTATCTTAACCCGGCCGGATTGGGATTTGGATTCATGGATCCGAGATCACATGGATGAATCCACTCTGGACAAGGATTCATCGGTTCCTTTGATGCGCCATGATCTGTGTGATCTCGGATCACAAATCCAAATCCGGATCATACCAAAAACTACGCACCCTTAGTTGTCGAGTTGTGGTGGCGATGGATAAGGAAAAATAGAACATACAGATCTTTTTATAAATAACACAGCATCAGCAGAGTTGATCAGTATTCCTTTTTTCACGTCTTTTGTAATCTATGAACTGATTGGGTTGGCGTTAATTTTGCCAATTAAGTTTCCAGGAGGTTGGTGGTGTGCTTTTATATTTACACAATGTCACGAAACAATCGGATTGCTGGGTGCAATTCAAAAAAGAAAAAAAATTTGAAAATACCTTACGCCACCTCATCAATCGTATCTACCATGCAATCTCGAATTGTATATACCAAGCGACACAAGTCCATCAGGACAGGGAATGCTTTTCTTCGTCAGTCAATATTCCCATAAAGCTTTGCATTATGAGTGCAATTCACCCTCTTAAACTGATTGTTGGACAGACTTGTTATAAAGGACAGACGTAGAGTAGAGTCCAGCTAAGTTCTATTATTTATTTACTTACTCCCTTATTATACACTTAGTAATAATAATATGTCCCTAAATGCTTTACCGTTTAGTCATTTAGATGATAATGAATTTGCTGCGGTGATTTATGAATTCAGAAATGGACCTGTTCATTTTGATCCTGAGAGACTATCAAACTTATCTATAAATCCTTTGACTTGTGATTTCGAACGGTTTTTAGTTCGGTCTGATGATCTGGACCCTGACATACATTTCAATATTGATGGTGGATGTTCTTATTATGTAGAAGATAAATTTAATGATACTCTCCAAAATGAAACCATGATCAGTCGTGAACAATCGAACCATCTTTCGTTTTTCCATCTTAACATTCGAAGTCTTCAAAATAAGGTTGATGAATTATCGACTCTTCTGTCTACTCTAAATGTAAAATTTTCCGTTGTTGGGATAACTGAAACCTGGTTACAGGATTCGTCACTTGGAGTCAACATTGATGGTTATAACTTTGTTTACAAAAATCGCTCTGCCAAAACGGGTGGAGGTGTGGGTTTGTATGTGTCAGACAATCTTGATTTTAGAATTCGCACAGATATTTATGCTTATGAAGATGAGGTGATGGAATCATTGTTCATAGAGATCATTCGATCCCATGAGAGAAACGTTATTGTTGGTATAATTTATCGCCCTCCAAATCAAAATGTAAATGATTTCGTGATTAGAATGAACGACGCATTAGGGAAAATATCTCGGGACAACAAAATATGCTATTTAATGGGAGATTTTAATTTGAATTTGCTGAACAATCAAAATCACAACGTCACCGGGGAATTTTTGGATGGTCTGTATTCTCATCTGTTTTTTCCCTTAATCACGCTGCCTTCCCGAATTACTTCTCATACTGCTACTCTGATAGACAACATTTTTTCCAATCATGTCGAGCATAGTTATTTGAGGTCTGGGCTATTGATAACTGACATTTCGGACCATTTGCCAATATTTTCCATTTCCCTTGATCATATGCGTACCCATCAATGCCAAGAAAGTTTATTTGTTCGTGACAAAAGCGAACAAAATATATCCAGATTCTTAGAGGAGTTAGATTGTATTGACTGGTCTAACCTCGACGGGTATAATGATCCTAAAATCTGCTATAGTAAATTTCTTGAGCGATACACTAAAACTTACGAAAAACATTTCCCTTTGAAGAAACTAAAACGCCGCCTTCATCCGAGGAGGCCATGGATATCTCAGGGCCTTCTTAAATCTATCAAGCATAAAAATAAATTATATAAGCGATATCTTTCAAATCCTTCTCCTCAGAAGGAACAGATATACAAAACATATAAGAACAAATTAAATCACTCCTTACGAATTGCGAAACGCTTATATTACGATAAGAAGTTAAACGAGTCAAAATCTAATATGAGAGCCACCTGGCGTCTGCTGAATGAGGTTCTAAATAATAAGAAATTGAGACCCAAACCCAACTCTGTTTTCAAGGTTGATGACCAAGAAATTTCTGACCCAATGGAGATTGCAAGTCGATTTTGTTGTTACTTCAGTAATATTGGACCAAACCTTACCAAACGGATTCAATCTGCCACTTCGCATAAAAATTTTCTTTTTGGCGATTTCCCTCAGTCTATGTTAATACATTAAATAGAGAATTAAACAAACTGTCAACTTGGTTTGCCGCAAACCGGCTTTCCTTGAATTTATCCAAGACTAATTTTATGGTATTTAAGCCTTGGCAAAAAAAGCAATCGTTTGGATTTCAAGTTTTTATAAACGAGCAGCCTATCCTTCGTGTTTCTGAAACCATGTTCTTGGGTGTCTTTATAGATGATAATCTGACCTGGAAACCTCATATATCTCTATTAGCCAGTAAATTATCAAAATCCATAGGAATCATTCACAAATCTAGGTTTTTTCTCTCAACTCAATCTCTCCGTACCTTGTACAATTCAATGATACTTCCATACTTATACTATTGCAATCTAGCTTGGGGTGGCACCTATAAAGCGAACCTTGAAAGAATTGTAATCTTACAGAAACGTGCGCTAAGAATTGTGAACAACTCTACCTACGATGCCAACACTAGTCCCATCTTTAAGGACCTTAAACTTTTAAAATTTCATGATATCCATTCGTTTCAATTAGGTTTTTTTATGTTTTCACTCAAGAACTCTACACTCCCTTCCAAATTCAATAACCTCTTTCTAATAAACAGTCAAATCCATAATTATAATACTAGGAATGCCCATTTATTTCGTTTGCCACTATGCAGAACGAACACCAGACAGTTCTCAATTTACTTCCAAGGTCCAAAGTTTTATAATTCGCTAAATTCTACAATAACGGCTTCGTCCTCCTCTGCTTCTTTTAAAAGAAAGCTTAAAGAATTCCTTTTCAGTACGTATTAGCTTCAGTATGGGTCCAGTATGGCACTAAGTAGATTATTAGATTAATTAATTTAACATGTGTGTGTGTGTGTGTGTGTGTGTGTGTGTGTGTGAGTTCGCGGTCAAAGTTAGCCATCATAAGCCCATATTGTAATTATATTATCAAGACTAGTTTATCCTAAGTTGAGGAGACCTGACTCATTATAAGCCTCGTGGTTTCTTTCAGGTCTCCTCGCCATTTACTTTTTTTCTAATTTCATTATTCCAACCTTAAATTGTAAAAATTTTGTATTTATATGGCAAATAAAATGAATGAATGAATTAATTAATTAATTTATGTCGTATGTAGCCCGCCCGCTTGGGTAATACCTTACAATTTTCTGCTGAGTGGCCGTGAAGAGCACCTGGCTTTGACTCAAGCAGACGATTTTGAATGAACAAAGCTAATTTACCTCAGCAACGGATGTGAAAATAAATTTGCGACCTTCGATGAAATTAACACTGCTCAAACAAATGGCTGCGAAGCTAGTGGGATGTCTTGCCACAGCTCCATCTCAGAGACGTCGTTATCACATGGACGACATTGATAACACCTACGAACATACATCGTCATCTTACCAAAGCGACTTTCACACCAATATCAACAACAACAACATGATCAACAAAGCCCATTCTACGGACAAAGAAGGTAAAGAATTAGAAGGAGAAAACCTCTCAAACGATGGAGCTTCTAAGCGCTTTGAAAGGATAACGCCGCTCAAGAAGAAATCAATAGAGAGTGAAATCCTCGATAATCCACTGCAAAACCAACCAAACTTTAGCTTGTTAAGAGTTGGAAAGCACGTTCTACAGCTGCCTAAACTGAACCATTCTTTGGACGATCGACGAGTGAACAAACCTCAACACAAACCTCAACACAAACAGAAAGCGCAAAACGGACATAGCTAGGAAGGTCTCAATAGGGTGATGACTTTTACGGCTAACGGTTAATATTTTTGCTCTTTTACGGTTAATATTTTTGGCTCATTTACAGCGGCCTGCTGTCTTGCCAAGCTGTTGTCGATTTATTTTGGTGCCCTTATTCCATGATCGATGCTTATACGCTATGAAACATATTTTGCGCGTTTTTGTTTTATTTTTTATAGATTCGCTCACATATAATATTATTTGGAATATGTCGTTTCTTCAATTCACCAGTTGTTCAACCATGTTGACTCAGTTGATTCATAGATAGGCTTTCGGCTTTCTTGGACTCAATTCAGTATACATTCACACGTGAAATAAACTAGGTACGTAGAAACAATTCCAAATATAATATAACACCAAATAAAACTACGTTGTGTTAAATGGAAGAAGCAATCCAAAGGGCAGAGCGCGATTGAGATGTGGAGCCCACGCAGGTCATGATCGCGGGCTCTGTAAAGAAAGATTTGAATGAAAAACAGTCGATCCTCGCTATTTCGACTCTCAAGGGAAACGAAAAATAGTTCGAGAAAGTGGGGATTCGAGATAACCGATGGTAAATGACTAAAAATAATTCAAGGGAAATGAGTTTGAGTTCGAGATAGCAGAACGGCAGTAGAAACAGTATCGAGGTCAACACCACTTGCACGATCTCGGATGCACAGCAGATAATGAAATGATAGAAATGAGGGGATGGTGCGAATTTTAACTTGCATTTTTTTTGCCAGAACCCAACATTCAAATTGTAATAGACTGAAGATTGAGGGGTACTCTGACACTCCAACAACCACAGCAATATGTTTCGCGGAATCTCCGCTCTCCCTAGTTCACCAATCACTCAGGACTGTATCTTTCGTTTCGTACACTTTATTGTTCTTCCAACACGTTCTACATTCGTTCAACAATCTCGCCAGTTTCAATCTAAACTAATGCTACAATGTTCTCTACTCTATTTAATTTGTTCCTACCGGAACTTAAGTCACGAAATCTACCTGTAACGCCCGATGGCTAAATCCTGTTTCCAATAACCGAACGTGAGCACTGTGTTTTTACGTACATTAGATGTAATCAAGTTCTTCTACGCTCACGTACTTCGATTTTCGTTCTCGACAATATGCGCTTTTGATTTGAATGCCATTTTACCACGCTACAAGAAACAAAATGCTCACCGAAAAACTGTTCGTATAATTTAAGGGGTAAAATCAAGCGTGGCAAAGTGTGGTGTCATCTAAAAATGGATGAAGTCTGAGCAATTCTCTCTACATGTGAGAAGATTCCTTTACAACAATAAACCGTTGTTGTTTCTGATTGGCTAGCCGAAAAGTTATCAAATGGGGTGTTGACGAGATCATTAAGCTGTTGATTAACCGACGAAAAAATTTTCATGGATTCAAAATGCCAAAGTTACGACATCCCTCGTGAATGATACGTTTTAGTGTTATTGAAGTCAGCTTGCAAGGGTGGTCTCATTCGTCTAGTGTGACTCCTACGAGTCATACCGGTTAAACCGAACTAAGATAATGAATAGAGGAAAGGTAGCCAGTCTTATTTTTCGCGTTTACAGTGTAAATTTTACCCCGACAAGAAATTTCAACGCAGAAAAATAGCGAAAAAATAAAACTAGCTACCTTCCTTCTATTCATTCTTTTATTGATCTAAATTGATCTAAATTGATCTAAACATTAGATCTAAACAAGAATTTAACATTAGAGAGCTTTTGCCCGCGATTAGCGAGGGCTATTCGAGGCGGGCAAAAGAGCAAAAAACAATTCTAAAAAACAACAATTCTAAAAAACAACAATTCTACCAATTCGTTTACGAATACAACAGCATTCAGAACTAAATTACATACTACTTACACTTACACAAGCCACTAGCGACAGCGCGTCACCCAAGCCGAAAATTAACTGGAAACTAATCAAAAACACTCGAAAGGGGTTGGTACCAAGTACTTTTGACGCCTGCTTATTATTAGTGTTTATACTTCTGCGAAATTGAGTTCCCGTTGTATGCAATATTATTGTTATAAAACGATCTATGTTACATGAAGACTTCAAGATGATTTCAGTCTGAGATTATCTGACTGTTGGGTGTCGTTGGTTGGAAATGAGTATAATTAAGCTCAACAAGAACAAATGTGTTATTGTTGAGATAAAATGAATACCTCGAAACAAACAGGCACTGCATTATCACCTTATATGACGAGTATCTTTTAACCGTGGGAGACGCATGCATCGATTTGAAAATGCGGACATTTCAAGCTTTGTTCGACGTTGCTGAAATCCTTTCGCGAACCAGACGACCAAGCATTTTTCGTTGTAATATTTACCTGTACTTCGCAGAAGTATAAACACTAATAATAAGCGGGCGTGAAAAGTACTTGGTACCAACCCCTTTCGAGTGTTTTGATTAGTTTCCAGTTAATTTTCGGCTTGGGTGACGCGCTGTCGCTAGTGGCTTGTACTACTTACCTTCTCTAGAACGTTGTTTGCCATCTTGCTCAAGTACACGTGTTCGTACTTTGAGCCCGCAATAAATCTAGCGGCAGTCTACAAATGAACGCGGGTAGGTACGTCTTGTATTATTGTATTGTATTGTACCGTATACATTCAATGTATCTTACTTTGTTTGAGGTGCTTAAAATCATGCTTAAATAAACAATTAAGGAATTTAATTGGAGCTAAAAATACATAAAACCCCAGTCGTTGAAATCTGTTATGGAACTGAAATCATTTAAAGTTAAAATTTGAGAGACCCGCATTGTCATTCAGTTCAGACAAGAGATGTTCTCTTGGTTTAGATAGTAAAGGGACACACTGCGCCACAAACAAGTTACTAACAAACAAGTTACTTACATTAAAGCTTTCAGGAATTCCCAATTTGTTTGTACGGTGTGATAGGAAGTTAATGACAGACCTGCACGGACTCCTTCAATGTGGTATTTGTGGTCGCCTCGCATTAGAGCCTAAAAAAATTATATTTTTGCTCTGACGAGTGTGTCTTTGAGATATTTACCTCTTTTGTATGATATTATCAGAGATTTAAAATAGATCGTTTTTAGCAGTGGCTGATTCTGTATAGAACGCCAGTGTTCCATTAATATCTGTTTAAGATTTTGAAAAACGTTTTTTAGACGTGATTCAAAGAATCGACAAGTTTCCAGAAATACAACTGAGGTAATGGAAGAAAAATTGGTTGATAAGAAATATGCTTGCAATTAATAAAGCAAAGATGGGTCTTCCGTTCGTTTATTTGTTTAAAGTGATGCAACGTAACAAAACTCGCTTTGGAACAGCGATTCAAATATATACAGGCAACTGTAAGGTACACTTTCCGTAGAGGGTCTAATAAGCCCCCACTTTGTACCAATAAGACTGGCCCACTCCCACAGTTGTAGTGACTGAAGCGTGCAATAAGTTGTAGGTTCGATTTGGTTGTAATCGTCTTCGATTCGCCGGGTATCTTACAGGAAATGTTCATTGCTAAGTAAAGCCAAAGATATACCGGTACTAGAGCCAGCTTTAATCTCTTGTGGGTTGCAGAGAAAACATGAGATTTTACCGAAATTTCACACAGCAACACAGCAACAACGTATAGGCTCAAGCACCTCAAGCAACCCAAGCACCTCAACCACCTCAAGCAACCTCAAACACCCCAAGCACCTCAAGCAACCTCAAGCAACCCAAGCACCTCAAGCAACCTCAAGCAACCCCAAGCACCTCAAGCAACCTCAAGCAACCCATACAGCTCAAGCAACCCAAGCACTTCAAGCAACCTCAAGCAACCCCAAGCAACCCAAGCACCTCAAGCACCCCAAGCACCCCAAGCACCCCAAGCCACCCCAAGCAACCTCAAGCAACCTCAAGCAACCGCAAGTAACCTCAAGCAACCCATACAGCTCAAGCAACCCAAGCACTTCAAGCAACCTCAAGCAACCCCAAGCAACCCAAGCACCTCAAGCAACCCATACAGCTCAAGCAACCCAAGCACTTCAAGCAACCTCAAGCAACCCCAAGCAACCCAAGCACCTCAAGCAACCCAAGCACCTCAAGCACCCCAAGCACCCCATACAGCTCAAGCAACCCAAACACTTCAAGCAACCTCAAGCAACCCCAAGCAACCCAAGCACCTCAAGCACCTCAAGCACCCCAAGCACCCCAAGCACCCCAAGCAACCTCAAGCAACCCATACAGCTCAAGCAACCCAAGCACTTCAAGCAACCTCAAGCCACCCCAAGCACCTCAAGCAACCCAAGCACCTCAAGCAACCTCAAGCAACTCAAGCAACCTCAAGCAACCCAAGCACCTCGAGCAACACGACACCTCAAGCGCCTCAAGCAACACAAGCACCTCAAGCACCTCAAACAACACAAGCACCTCAAACAACACAAGCACCTCAAGCATCTTAAGCAACCCAAGCACCTCAAGCACCTCAAGCAACCCAAGCACCTCAAGCAACCCAAGCACCGGCAAGAACCTCAAGCAACCCAAGCTCCGCAAGCAACCCAAGCACCTCAAGTAACCCAAGAACTCAAGAAACCAAAGCACCTCAAGAAACCAAAGCAACCCAAGTACCTCAAGTAACATCAGTAAGATACATTAAATGTATACGGTACAATATATGTCCCCATACATGAATACCTGCATGAACGCCAGAGAAAAAGGTTGCGCCAGCATGCACTGAAAATCAAAGACATCCTATGGTAGTGGTGAGCTCGTGGAGCAAACAGGGGCCACGAGTCATGTCCCGCTGCACGTTTCCGAACTTTAGTCGAACATGCAAAGATCATGTGGCATGTCTTAAATTTTGATTGACCGTCGAAAAAAGAACCTTTTAACGATCTTGAGACGATTGGGTTCCGAAAATTCTATTGTTTCTGCCTGACATTCCAATTACCCCATCCATCACAATAGCTCTTGAGTTAAAGCTCCACGAGCGAAAAATTCGCACTAACAAAAAAAAAGTGGCGCGCCAGCAGAAAAATAGTCGCACCAGCAAAAAAAAAAAAAAAAAAAAATCGCGCTTAAAGTAAGAAAGTGTTCTCTAGAAGGAATAAAGAGTACATCCCCAATATTAAGCAAGCACTTCACGGACTGTAAATGCGCCTGTACGGCACTAACAGGACTCCGTAAGTTTTAGATTCTTCGTGCAATCAGAAGTGGTTTTTGCAATGGTAAGTGACCATCCAAACAGAATTTCCCAAATTTGAATTTTGTTTACCATTCGTCAACTGAACACGGACCGGTTATCACTGTCTTGCAGTTGGCCAGGTTATGTGGAGCTTATAGAAAACGAAGAAAACAATCATAAAAAGAAATAACTAGAGAGCAGACTATAAGATGGTATATATTTTTGATGATATATTTTTACTCGTGGTTCTTCCGAAGGAATGCACGAGATATAAACTGGGCTTCGTTTCTTTTTTCTGCGATCAGTCACAAATCGCCTTAGTGTTTACAGCGCATGCGTGTTCATTACGTGCACGCGTAGAATGAGTTTAGAGCACATGGTCTAGATCATTATTCTACCGAAGAATTGAGTTCTCTGTTCTTTGGTGGCCTCCATGAATACCTCGATTTATGATACACTCAACCTACTTAAAAACGCACACGCACTTCGCGGTAGACCCACCTTAAAATATGTCAAGCGTTTTAGGAACGGGTCGGTCCGCGAACTGGATTACCAAAAAATGTGATTCGAAAGATAATCAAAGTTGAGTAAGTTGGACGCACACAAATCCAGCAATTTCAGTTCAGAGCAGAGGTCATATTACTGAAAACATTTCCTTCAACCATAATGCTCCTCGCCCCGCTTCTATATTTCATAATTTCTTTTATCTCATATGTATGAATTGTCTCTAATTTCTCAATATCAACTTCATAGATTTTGCTTTCTTTTTCTTTCATATTTTATTTTCCTTCTTTTTACTTCACGAAAGCCGAAAATCAAAGGCCACGGCAACCCAACCACCACAGCTCCGTCACCTCGTAATATCTACCCTTTAATCAAATCCAATTAACCTCTACAAGCGATGGGGCAAGTGCCAGGTGAAAGGAGCGAATTGAAGGGGTTACAAGTTACTTTAAGTGCACGGACACAGTTAGACGAATGTTCTTTATTTACGTGCTCAAACTCTTCTATTGACAGGTCTGGTGTTACCTTCCTTAGCACATACAGATTTGCATTTGAAGCTCTAATCATTAAGTTACTCGCCGGATCATTCCAACTCCAAGCGAGGACTTACAACTCCATAAAGTATACGGAATTAGTTTCTTACTCTTGGTTACATGCAAGTGACACCAGCATTTTAACCCACTGCTTTACTACAAAAAAGGTGCTATAAAAGAACAAAACAATGTGCTAAGTTCCTTCCCGCAGTGCGAAACGTAAAATATTACAAGGGGTTTGTTTTGTTCTGCACAGCAACAACTAAATAAACGGCTGTGTAACCCACGATGTGTAGGATAAACTAGCCGAAACTATTCCAGTACAAATACTTAAAAGAAATGAACGAAAAACTGTTTAATTTTTCAGGTTAAGTGAAAACGAGCTGCCACACAAATTCCATCAACAGAATTCCTCCCTCGTGAGACCTCGCATTTTTAGTTCTTCCTCTTCTTTGATTCCTATTAAAAATTAAGTAATAATGTAGAGATTATATGGTGAAGATATAAGCGGCTTTGCAGCACTAAACAAAATCATTTGATGAGTTACACTGTACTCCTTGGGCCGGTTGTTCGAAGGCCGATTAGCGCCAAACTAGGGTTAAATTTTAACCCGGGTTTCTTTTCCTCTTGTTAAAAAGCATTTTCTCCGATAACTTTTTCTATTTTTTTTTTCAGAGCATACAATCATCAAATTGTATTCCAAAAGAATTATACTGAATGTGCTTTTTAAGCTCTCAAATCTGATTTTAAATTTCGCAGTAACCCCGGCGCGGTATTACCTTAACCCTGGTTTGAACAACCGGCCCCTTAAATTACCTTAGGCTAAGAAAGCGTCAAATTTGACACCAGAGATCAATTTTACGACCACTATCACCAATGAATTTCTTGCTGTTGCCTTTCTTTTACAATTCCCATCAAATATTACGATGGACTTCTTTGTTTTACACCAGCAGAGAAAAGGAAGACGGCTTGACACTACTAATTGTAAATGCTCACCAAAGGACGCAGACGAGTTTCACAAAGAGAAAATTTAAGAAGTTTCAGCCATGTGCAATTTGTTTCTAGTTTTTGAGGATCTAAAAGCCAGTGAATGGCAATTCTGATATACGTCATATTCGTGGCCAATCAATTCAGTTTAGAGTTCTGTCCTGTAAGGGTCTCTGCGTCTCTAGTATGGACGTTTCAACAGAATAGATTTACTTGGTATGAAAAATGCAGGTGCGGATCCAGGGTTTTGTGAGGGGGGAGGGGGGGACCTTTTTCTGTGATAAAGTATTAAGCCATATATCTATACTTAAAACAAAGAGTTGCACAAGGGACTTTAAATTCTATTATATCATCCACATCACCTTTCCATATTTGCAAACTGACAGCTACTTTGTTTTATCGTTTTAAGGACTTTTCCCTAATAATCAATCAAATATGAAGACTTGACTTCCTGAAATAGGGGGTGGCTAGTTACCCAATCCACTCCCCAGGATCCACCCCTGACAAGTTCTGGATGATTACATGGCAATAGGGGAATGCATCAGCTATTTGAGTCAAAAAGTGTGTAACAGGGTAAGGTGTAAAGAGACCACTCACAAACAGCATTTCGGAGCTGCGGAAATACAGTGTATATTTTGGAATCTCCCCCTCCCCCCCCCTTCCAACTCGCTGCTGAATCACATCGTTACGATTCAGATAACATCCTACCCCTGTCGTTGGGTGGCCTTTGATATCGTAACTCGATTAAGCTGAGGAGTTTCTCCACCGAATAAAAAATTAGCCACTTTACCCCCACTCCTACCCTACCCCCCCCCCCCCCACCCCCATATCAAAGAAAAGAAAAAAACTGGTATTACTTAAGATTTTGGCGAACAATTTTGTGTGGTGCAGATAACGTCCCAAATAGAAAAATACATGAGAAACATCAGGTAACACATTATGATGATTACTAACCTTGTTCTGAGCAAGAATGATCATGATCCTGCGAAAGATGTTAATAAAGTCCAAGAACAGATCCACCGAATGCCTGAGGAAAAAAGATGACAGATATGAATACACTTTCAAGCCATGGCTACACAATGAATGATATCGTAAGCTCAAGTGTGGTGTTACTTACCAGACAAAGTCCTTATCCCCACGGCGGAACTTTTCCACAATCAGCTGAGTATCATACAACACAAAACCACAAAACAGCAACAATCCGCCATACAGCTGGACCTGATGATAAAAGACGTCAAAACTTTATTCAGACTTCCCCCTGTTTGAAGTTCCTTAAACCTGATCGTGGCAAAACCTAGCTCACAAGAATAAGGCTTTCACATAACTGGATGTCGGTCAAAATTCAGTCATCGACTACCACAGATATTTTCAAAGCTTTGTGTACATTCAATCTTTAGTGTTCAGACTTCAAATTACAGCCAACAGTTCCTACACGCTGGGAAAGATAAAGCCGCGTTTAGCAGGGGTCAAAGTAACTCGCCTGATGAGTACGTGAGTGAGAACGACTATATATTACCCCAACAATAGTGTCAAAGCTCAGTGCGGGAGATTTCGAGAGTGTTAGCTTTAACATATGGCAGTCAATCCCCTTTGATACGCCAGTCCTGTAAATACGGTTTGCTCCAGCTATAGTTTGCAATTACCGTTATATACACGTTCATACAATGTTATGCAGCCATGACTTGTGTAAGCTACGATACAGCTGTAAGCCACACACTATCACTAGCTTGTGATAGTGTTTTGTAGTCATGCCTTAAGCGCGTTATATATCCTAAAGTCTTTCCTTTAAGTTAAAAGTTGTCTCCGAAACAGAGGCAGTCAAAAGCAAAACGGAAATTGCCAGAAAATACAACTTGTCCGTGGTCCGGCGATGGCGACCAGATCAGGGTCTACTGTTCTCGTCGGCGAAAACAAAACGATGGGCTGTTATACTCCCAAGTACCCATAGTATGATCGCGATCTGTACGAGTGGTTCGCAGATCAAAGAGCCCAACGGAAGCCTTGGTTAATTCCGTTGGTCCCATCGCTTGTTTTTGAGATCACGCTGAATATCACGTTCGTTTGTTTAATCTACAGTCAGTACTATAGAAAAGGAACATTCTTTAGCTTCTTTGGATAGTTTGTGCAAGACTGTGCACACTGCGAACAACAATAATGGTCTGGCATAAGCTATCTCTGGCAGTTCGGAATGTTTCTTTATTCAATTTTTTTTCGAAGTTGGAAGATGTCAAGACAGGGAGGCATTATGTTGCTCTTTACAATAATCAACTTTTGACGACAACAGAATCATCGCTAATGGCGTGAGTCACGTTACAGTAAGTAACTTACCTGAAAGATAAACTGGGCCCTGATAAAGAGGTTGGCGAAGGACAACAAACAAAGGATGCTCAAGGCAGAACACAGGGTTCCTGTTTCAAGAACAAATATACAAACATGCACTGAAAATTTTACGACAGATATGAAAATTTTACGACGATATTTTGAACACTGCAGCAAAGGGTGTTCCTCAAATTGCAAGCTTGCAAACGATGAAAAATGTCTCCATTTGTTTGGCTGTGACTAATGCCAGAAAATCCCTCCAAAATGATCTTTTTTTAAAAATTACAGTTCACAGGACATGGTTTCTTCAAATGAAGACTTACTTAATAAGTTGATGTGAACTCGAAAGCTATAAATGCCCAAATATGTGGAGCAGTCGCATCTTACCGCCCAAGTAGAGATAGGTCCTTTGCTGAGCCCACAAGGCACTCAAAGTGAAGCAAAGAAATATCATTGTGGTAGCAAAGAAAGCCGTGGGAATGATGCTGTAGAATTTAAAGAGAACACAAGCCATTAGGCAAACATGATTTAAGAAGACCATAATCATTGCCCATACAAACTATTCCCGACAAGAAAATCCCGTATTTCTGAACATTTTCAAATCAACTTTAACATGAATAATAAAAATAGATGGATAATATTTGAAAAGGATGTTCTAACTGATGTTGTACATCATTCATTCTTTGTGTTGGTGGGCATGGGTTAATGATTTCTTACTTCTTGATTACCCCCGCATCTTAATCGAAAGTTGCAAACACCAAAACTTGGATGTCAGTCATTGAGGGGATTCCTTATGTCTCTTTCAAGAAAAAAGTCTATTCTTCAAGCACTTACATTGCACAAAGCTACCTGTTAGATAAGTCGCACCTTTAACATTGTAGATATCTGTTGTCTCCAGATTTTACAAATTTTCCCAGTAGAAAATGTCGAGGATTTATAGTGCTAAGAGAATGTCCCAGTTAAAATTACAAGACAAGTGCTTTGTCCATTAATTAGGTTTTTTTAGTAAGATGCAATAACTGTACATGGAATACAAACCACTTGTCTGCTTGAGTGGGTGATTCCAGAAAACATTCACACCTAGCCCTTGAGGATGTCCATATTTTATTTCCCCTGCCCTCCCCTCCCCATGCTTTTAGGAATTCCAAAATGCATTACCACCCAAACCACAATGCCCCTGGTATGGGCAGTCCCAGAAAATATCCATACCTTTACCATATACATTGTTCTGGAAATCCAGAGGCAGGGGGCACAGGAGGGGGGGTTGAATTAGAATTCCACAGGTGAGGGGTAACTTAAAATTGGAAACTGGGCAGGGAGGGTTCTGGATCTACGATTTGCAGAGAGGTTGGAGAAGGGTGTGCTCCTCGAAAATGCTAATTCTGAGCACTTTTCCAGTTCACAAATAAAACATGGACTAATTACACCACTCCGACGAAGGGCTAACGCTCGAAACGTCAGCACCTCCCATTCACCTTACGGTGGTATAACTTACTCAATCAACTCGTTTGATTTATCCAATTTCTTTAATTACACCACATATGACTCAGCAGCAGGATACAAGGCAAGCACTGATTGATCACGGCATGTGATTATGTTAATTTTCAGAAGCAAACTAATAAAGAGTAGGCTGTACATCAAGCTCCAGAGGCCATCATGTTGGTAATTTTCCTTACATTTCTTTGGTCAGATGAACAGCCATTAAATACATGTAGCAAGTGCTCCTTTCCCTGCCAGACTTGTGCTTTGAGAAATGCCAGATAGACTAACAGTCTGAACAATTCTTTTGACACAGTTTTATCAATTCATAATTAGGCTATGTCCACACATAATCACTGTTTTGTATGGTTCCCTATATTTTCTGTAATCGCCCAATTCCATAATCTTATAAGCCCCTTACTCCTTCAGAATTTCCATTTGAAATTTTTTTTCCAAGCTAAATATTTGCACGTATATTATTAACAAGCAATCAAACGATGTCAAGTGCAATTTTGTATAAATAAGTACTTTTGTATAAACGATTGCACTTGCCCTACAGGCTTGTGCAATTCTTTTAACCTAAAATTTACTCATGCTCACTTATTCCAAATTGCACTTGTAACCATTTGAAAAGTGTCAACATTAAGGACTCTGGAGCTTGATGTATAACTCACATTTTATACGTTTTCTTCTAAATGGGAACACATGCCCTGACTGATCAATGCTTGCCTTGTATACCGCTTAGAATGGGGTAATACACATGTACTCCAAATTCCAGTTCAAAGAATTCCCCTTGCCCTAGGATTTCCAAAAAGCTGTCCATGGTTTAGATACTAACATTTTCTGCCTAATATTCTAAAATCATCTACCCTAAAAAACACAATTGATACTGTGGAGTTACTGTGAAATATGCAAGTCACCTGGGGTCAACCTTAATCACATGATCCATAAGGGGTCCAAGGCCTAACCCTGAAAAAAGAACAGCAGATTCACTTATTTTAAAAGAATGGTAAAGGAAATCAACCACCTCAAATAACAGAATATTACTGTAGTACGTGTACTTTTACAAAACAGGAAAGGAAAATTATGCCAGGGCTTGTATGGAACATACATACATGTATCTGAGATTAGGGCTCTTCAGGACTTCATGAAAAATTCTTTCAACCAACAGCTGTTGTTTATATGGAATGCAACACTAGCTATGCAGTTTACACTTCATTGCTAGCAACATGACAGTCAGTTATACCATTAGACTGTAAGTTGTATTTAACTATACTTTTTCACCATACTTAACCATCTGTATGTGTCCGGCTAAAATTTGCTTGACCAATTTGTAAACTGGCAACCCAGCATTTTAAACCTAGTGGTTATTTTGGGTTGCTAGAACCCCTAATTTTTAGCAAGACTTTATATATTTCTGTATTAGTCAATGAAAATAGGGTAATAAAGAGGATGTTGTTGTTGTTATTTCTGTGCTATACAGCTATATAAACTATGGTTTGCTGTGTGATCGAAGTGGATCACTGATAAAGCTACACTTGCTTGATTTCATTCACTGAAGAGATTCATGGCAGACAATCACCAGGTTAACGCATTGAGTGACTTTTCCTCTAAAAACTCGGCTGGTAAGCATTTTTATCACTGAAATTTCAAACTCTATTTTTTTTCTCTCTTTATTTTCCCCAAAATTTCAGCCTCCGAAATGGGAGTGCAGCTTATTTACCAGTGCAGCGTACATGTATACATGAACTATTATGGTAATTTGAGTACATTAATTATTACATGTAATTATTACACAACATACATGTAGTTATCCGACAGCTGTTACCATTTCTAATTTCTTAGCTGTTACAACAGCCCCAATGATGGCTCTTCAGCTTAGGAGTACATTTCAGGTAACTTTAGCAGAAACACCAACCCACTGATACATGTACATGGATTGTGTGGTTCCAGAAAATATCCATACCCACCCCACGGAAGGCTCTTTGATTTTCACCCCCCCACCCCCCAGGAATTTCCGTTCCAGAGGGTATTTGGTGACCCCCCCTCCCCCCAGGAATTTCCAGAATTTTGAAACAGGGACTTCTTACCACCCTTGGAACTTCAAAGCAGTTTTTTTACTTTACAAAAAGAAAGTGAAGACTTAGTCAGTTACGCGAATAAGCTAGAACTTTATTTACAACAGTGTAAACTGACTATCTACATTAAAAATATAACGTTTTGTTATTAAACCATTATTATTATTCAGCTAAACTTTGCAAGTTATGTCCATGCTGTTTTTATGTAGGCTTATAAGCTTAATCATTTGGGTTGTAAACGTCGAAAGTTTAACGTTTAATACGAATGCGAACGTTATGAAGAGTTTTACTTTCAAGTCTTGCTCGCTTAAAAAACTTTGCAAACGATAGCAAATTTTGTGTAAGGAAAGAAAGGCTCGCCGCTAGCATAAATATCGTTTTTCCTCTCGGCTTTTCATTGAACCTTGTACAGGCTTTGTTGTTTGAAGTGTACATGGAATAAAAGTTGTGTTGCTTCAGGAAATACACGCATGATTTTTCCAGTTATCTCTTCTGCAAGCACGCGGCAGCATTCGGTATGAAAACGAGGCTCTCGGCCAGGGATCTGGAGATCAATTTGCAGTCGGCCATTTTGAACCGGTTTGGGTTTCGTTCGCATAAAACCATCGTTCTCCTGGGTTTTGCGGGAAACTCGAGAAAAAAAAACTTCAATGACGACATGTTTAAGCTTAACCAAATGGAGAAGAGGTCTATTTATTTCTTTTCCTTTCTCGACTGCTTAATAATTTACGTGAGTATTTCGTTCGTTACGAACAATCTGTTACGTGTTTACACCCTCTGGAAAAAAAAGCTTAACTTGAACCCCCCCTTCCCTCGGAAATTTCCCTCCTTGACCTCCCCTCCCCCTCGGAAATTCCAGCGACCTTCCGTGGGGGGGGTATGGATATTTTCTGGAACCACACATTTTGAGCTCTAAACTATAATGCTCTTGAAATAAAAACTTAATAGTGTGTTTTCCAATTATCATACAGCAAGACTCAGAATCAAGCAAACCTTAGACAAGCATTCAAAATGTGTTAAAGAAGAGGTTTTAATGTTTGCATGCAATGTTCTAATGCACTTTTTAACAGGTTTGAACCACTGTTGTGCTACATGTATGATTAATCCTCTTTCGTTTCAAGCTTAAATATCTAAATTGTTCGTTTAGGTATGAGTAAAAATGAGCAAATTCAACTCAAACCACACTGTTACACTTATTGGTGATTGGTATTAGTGGGGGAAATGCGAAAGTCTATGCAGATCACCAAATCTTTTGCCATGCTTCACTGTTGTTAACAACAAGCCATGGGTCACAAGGGAACAATAGGCTTTTGTTCACTAATGCAATGAGCCTTTCAATCTTTAACATGATGGCTTGACACACGTGCATACATGCAGTTATTCAGTGTGTTTATCAGTGGTGGAGTATGCATTTATGTCCGCTTTATTCTGAGCGGTGCTGTAAATGTGCCCTGATGTGAGCTCAAAAAATAAAATCACAGTTTTACCTTTCATGTCTATTCAAGGATAAAACTGAACTACAACATATACATGCAGCCAGTGTGACAGTGAATACTCCTATTGCCAAAACCATCTTACCTGAGCAAAATGCAAACCCAAGGAGGATACCTTAAAGGGAAAAAGTCGAGATTAACAAAATGTCTCCTAGTCACTTCAGGGCTAAAAATTAACTCCAGTTCTTGGTGGCCAGTCGGGCCAGTTTCCTTGAATTCTTAGTGGCCCATCCCAAAATGAAGTAGCCCTCTTTTTTATCAGAGTCACGTGGCAATCACAAAATGAAAATGGGGTTTATATGTTGTGAATGTAGACACTTGTGAAATTGCTGTTAAAACGGCTTGGAATTTCCACTTCAGAACTACAAAAATTATACAAGGCAATCCTGACAGCGTTGTTCAAACCAGATCGTTGATCAGCCACCATCTTGGATGATATTACATAGAGTGGATTGGGACGAGCACTATTTGCCACATTTGTAACAAGGCGGCCAAGCTCAATCAAACTTTATTGCAAGCACTAGTATTTGTACACCACAAAACGCCTGCTCTACAAGCTATGTTCAAATAAGAAAACAAGCCATTTCTCTTTCAATACATGATTTCACAAAGATCAACTACTGGTTTTGTTTGTGCAAAAACTGTTTTTTTTCCAAATTATGGTTGAAAATATAGGGTGAGCACTATACACGGGCACATATTATATGCAGGTAAATATGGTAAAAGTAATTTATACCACCTAAGGTAAAAAAGGGGGGTGCTGCCATTTCGAGTGTTAGCCCTTTGTCAGAGCAAATGATGAAGGGCTAACGCTCTGACCAAGGACAAACACTCGAAACGTCAGCACCCTCCCTTTTTACCTTATGGTGGTATAAATTAGTGTGCTTTATAAACTTGTTTGATTATCCCAATTTCTAGTGAACTTTAATGGTTTGTATTCCTGAATCAAAATTGCAGCCATTCAATAAAACCAATGTGTCAAACAATTGACGCAAACAAAAAAGTATAATATTAAAAATCTTGCAATTATTTGGGACTCCATTCCTAGTTTCACAATGGAAGAAGAGGAAAAAGAATTAGCTCATTAGCATTTTCAAGGAATGCAGCCTTGTCTGAAAATCCCAGACATGGACCTGCCATGCATTTAGAATTTCAACTGAAAGTAACATCCATGCCTCCAGAATTCTAGTTCAAAGAACCCCCTTGCCCTAGGATTTTCAAAAAGGCATCTGATGAGCTACAGGTCTGGCATGGACATTTTCCTGAAATACCCAATGTGTAACTGTCACCTACCAACTCTTTTAGTCTGATTTTTACCATCATGTGGTGTCAGAGCAAGAGCAATCAAAAGGCCAATAGATGCAATAGCTGAGAGAAAACCACCCTATGAAATAAAAAGAAAAGGAATTGAAGACCTGAAAGCAAAACTATTCTGTGAATAACTCTGGTCATCAAAATTTTTAAAGTCACATGAACTGAATTTTGGCATGGGATCTGTCATTTATAGGAGGCCAATGCCCTGTTCCAACATTTCACACATTTCGACTTAAGCGCGTGTAGGTTGAGGTGCTCATGAGAGATAACCTCTGACTCACTGCCACTTTGTGCTTAAGTTTCTTTCCATTACACAACAAATAACTCAGTAGTGTAAAGCAAATAAGCTTACTTTGGGATTCCTGCTGAGAACCAACACAAGGGATATTATTCTATACACTGAGGTACATGTACGCAGTGCATGTTGACAAATAGTGCCAGCAATCGGCAATATCACAGGCTACTTCCTTAGAACAAATACGAGAGAGTAAAAGTGTTACCATTTTCCAGTTCCACTTTTACAGACCTTCTGGCATTAAGTGATGGTACAATTTTGCACAATCGACCTTAAATCGCATCCGATCGCACAATTCACAATAAATTGCATAATTCAAAAAATAATGCACAGCATTCATAAAAAAACATGAATCAACAAGTTCCTTTGGAATTTCTGCACAAATATGCCATTTTTAAGATGATTTACCTTGGAAAAAGGCAAACAAGACTTTTTCACCTTCGATTTCGTATTCATTTGAAGTTTAAGGCGTTATTTTGAATGTCAAGGACCTGGTACGAGTCTCGTTCTTAAAGAGTCGCCTATTGGTGTAATACAAACACGCCCCTTGTTCAGATTAGCCAATCTAACTGGCTGTAATTTCCGGCCGTTTACCAGCGCAGCGGAATACCTTCACGGGTGATTCTTGCCAAAATTACACGCCTTGCAGATAACCCGCACACAAAAACAAATAGTCCATGAGCCAGACCCGAAAATTTGGGTTACCGGTACCATCTGGGGGGAATAATTCTCATTGTCAGTTTTGGTAAGGTACATATCCATAGAGTTGGAAAATATGTGATAGCATTGCTCTCGTGGTAGCTTTCTATTAATTATGCCATCTTTAATATGCTAGCCTACGAAGGCACCTAATTAGCACAAATGCCATATTCTATGTTACTGGGCAATGTCAATGATTTCAGTTGAATCAAATTCTCGGTTCAGCTCTCTAGCATTAATTCCTTTGGACGGCTCCCTGTTAACCAGACAACGGAGGTGACAGTGAACAAAGACACCCAAACTCCTGGAGGTACGGCTAGATTCAGCCTGAAAGCTGCATCTGTCCAACGGTACTACCTAACAGCCGAGTACCGCAGTGCATTCTTGGGACAGTTATGAGATTTGGTTCAAGGAAACAAAACAGACGAGCTTCATCATGCAGACTTACAACGACCAAGAATCCAAAAAGAAGAGAAAGCAGTTGTAGCAGTTGTAGATCTCATCCAAGGCTGGATCAACCCATTTGCCGAAAAGCAGGACCTCATCTGCATTTCCACTGCAAAAGCTGCCCCCAAAGACATTTCTTCTGACCTGATGAAGGCGCTTGATGTCGGTGAGCAAAGCTATGCAACTTTCAAGAAAGAGAGGCAAGAGAAAGACCCACCAGCCACGAAATTCCATGACACGATGAAAACTAACCGACTGAAGACATTTAGCAGCCTGTACAAGAAGAAGGAAGTTAAATCAAAGGGGAGAGCAATCATTTTGAAAGCAGATAGGTCTTTGTTTGGTTGCATCATAGTAATGGCACAAGCGCGCAGTCTCCGAATGGAAGATATCCTCTGTCATCCCCTTGGTCCATTACCCTGGGCTCAGTCAACACCGGAAGGATTGCTCAGAAATACAAACAAAGCCTCCTTAGCCACAGTGCTGCAAAGAAATGTGACCACAGTAGAGAAACTACCAGAAAACTGTGCTTCAGTTGTTGATGGAATGGGCTTAGTCCAAAGAGTAAAAGGCGATCAAGCTACTTTTGGAGATGTCGCCACTACAGTTTTGTCCATGGCCTTGAATGAAGGAGCCCAGAGCAACAGAATAGATGTTGTATTTGACACGTATCGTGAAAACTCCATCAAGTACAGCGAGAGATTGTTAAGAGGTGAAGAGAGTGGTCATCAGTTGCAAGCTATCACAGGAACGCAGATCGTCAGGCAGTGGAGAAGTTTTCTGACTAGAGTCAAGAATAAAAACAGCCTTATTAGTTTCATAGTCAGTGAATGGATGAAGGCTGGGTTCAGAGAGAAGTTACAGCAGAAAGTTCTTTATGCAACCGTGAGTGACAAATGCTACAGAATTACATCTGATGGCAGCACTGAGGTACAGGAACTCCAATGCCAGCAGGAAGAAGCGGATGGACGGTTACTTCTCCACGCTGCACATGCTGCTGAAGAGGGCTATGAGGGTGTTGTTGTCAGCTCAGAGATTTAGCTTTCCACGACAGGATTGGAGCCTCATTGTTCCAGAAATCTGGCACAAGAACCAGGACAAAGGTTGCCGATATCAGCAAAGTTGCTGCCACTCTTGGCATTGATGTTTGCAGGGCGCTCATTGGCATGCATTCTTTTACTGGATGCGACACTGTTAGCGTCTTTGCTGGCAAAGGGAAGACAAGTGCCTTGAAATTATTGACCACCAACAGGAATATCCAACGTATGTTCTGTAGGTTGGGTGAGGAATGAGACCTTTCCCCACAACTCATGAACAAACTGGAAGCGTTTACTTGCCTCCTATACGCCCCCAAAGGATCATCAGTTAAGGTCAATGACCTTCGGTATAACCTTTTCTGTGCAAAGAAAGGTGAAATCGAAAGCCACCAGCTTCCACCATGCAGGGACTGCTTGGAGAAACACACCCAACGGGCCAACTACCAAGCAGGCATATGGAGAAGGTGTCTGGAGCAAGATCTGCAAGTGCCTAGCCCTCTTGGCAGAGGGTGGAAGATGGAGAGGGAAGAAGGAGCTGAGCAGTTTGTAGTGGATTGGATGGAGGGTCAGCCCGCACCTGAAGCCGTGCTTGATTTACTGGCCTGCACCTGTCCAAAAAAGTGCACACTACCGAAATGTGAGTGTATGGCAAATGGACTCAAATGCACAGATATGTGCAAACTGCCAGACTGCGACAATCAGCCATCTACTTCAGACAGTGAAGAAAGTGCAGATGAGGATGAAGATGAGGACGAAAATGAGCTGGAAAGCGATGAACGTTATTAGAATCATTAGTATGTTAGTGATCTTAAGAGAATAACAAGTGTCATGAGCCCATGGTCATGGGCTCCTGCAAGTGTAGAGAATAATCGCATAAATGGCCAGGGAAAATCATCATCTAGATTTAGTCAGGTCACGTGACCAGTTACGTTATGTCATTTAGGGTAATCTTAACAAAACCAATAAATCATTTGTTGAAAGGATGCACCGACATGATCTCTTAAGAACAATTTTTCGCCTATAAATGCTCATTTAACCTGAAAAACGTCAAATCAGTAATTATGCTAATTAGGTACCTTGCACTGGCAAATGTGATGGGGCATAAAAAAAAAAGCTACCACTGATACAATGCTATCACACATTTTCCAACTCTACATGCCTGTAGGATTCTAAAAATCACTATGAGCATTATTCCCCTTAAATGGTACCGACCACCCTCACTGGCTCATGGACTAAAAAGAAAGTTATGCAAAACAGTTAGATAACTCACAAAATTTGACGCAATGGAGTGATTTGAAAATTGCTCTGAACCTTTCATAAAATATGGTTCTCTTAAGAGCCACTAAACTGAATAAGGTTCAAGACCGAATGTTCAGACCTCTAACATTAAAAAACAATCCAGAAAAATCTTTTAGGTGCTTGAGAGAACTCAACTATAAGATGCATCCTGAGTATACAACAAATTTATAGGAAACAAAGCAACCTTCTCAGAAAAAATGCTGTTCCTTAATATGTAACTTGGAATCTACAGTAAGTGAGTTTTGGTAGAAGAGACAAAAATAGCTGGCCTAGATTTTCACTTAGCAGTTGTTTCCGAGGGATGCATTTGAGGTTGCAGAGAATTCACGTAACATACCTTGAAAATAGCAGTAAAAAGGTGAATTCCACTTCCCACAGCAGCAGTCAGCATAGAGGCAGCAAGGCACGTGTACACATTTTTCAAATGATGGCGAGTGAGTTGATCACTGTTAGAAATACAAAAACAACAAGTCTGTTCTACATCAAGTGTGTTTCAACAGTAACAACTGCTTCATAAGTAACTTTAGTACAGGGTTTTCAAAAACACCTTGAGAAGCCAGAGACCCCTGAGACATACCAAATATATGTGCAGAAAACTACAGAAACTATTGGAAGGAAAAGACAGGAGCTAAACTATTATTATATGGCACAACAATCCCAGTATATAACCAGAAAGAAAAAACACAGAGAAATGTAATATTCCTAGATGTGTCTATTCAGTGAAAGCTAGAAAATATATGCTCACCAAGATAGTTTGTGTAATTCCCAACTACTGCATACGGTATCACCCAAATGTAAGATTACCCTCTTGCTTTTGACACGAGAATTGAGACCCAATCATAAAATTAATTATTGATTCTCATGAGTATCGAGATTAGAGAATCAGGATACAACAATCAAGGATTGAGTGGAGTACGAAGTACTGTAAGTGTTTTTCTTTAAATAAGCAAAACAACAATGAGCTTGATTCCTGATTGCTTTTTAATCAGATCAATTAAGCACATTATTTTCATTTATTCTATAAACTGCTGTCAAGCCATAACAAAAAGAATCAACAATAATATTTGTCTTATTTGTAGAACTTTATAAAACATGTGAATGTGCTAAATGTTAAATCTTAAAGATGTGGATATTAGATCTGCTCTTATTCAAATGTCCTAATGACAGAAATAGGTTCATTTAGCCACTCTTACTGGAGTTGTTAATAGAAGGAAGCAGGCTACCACAGTTTATGTTCGGTGAAAAATGCACCAAAGATGTTACAAAAACTTAGAAAGAAGATTCAAACAATGCAGACCATGACAACAACGACCCAAAACAAAGAAAATCTTCACACCATTTAACACTGAACATAAACCGCTGCCACCTTGAACAAATCCCTGGACTTTACCCCCTAAATGCTAATTGAGTTTCATAAAAAAAATCTGAGGCTGTGAGTAAAGTCAATTGGAACACAGAAAGGAGAACTTCTTATTGAAGCATCGATTACAAGCCTTACGTAATAATGGATTCAATGAAGTCAGTACCTCTGTAAGCTAGTGGTTAGTGGCACTAGACTGCACTAATCATGTTAAGATTAAAATCTTAAACGATGCAACAATGGGAGCATAGACAGACGTGTGTAAACCATGGCTTTCAATATGTAACTCTAAACTAGGGTTTAATCTGTCAATAAGGAGTTGGATGCATCAATTCAGTCCGGACAACCTTCAAACTCCTTACCTAATACACCTGCTGTACTGCACGTACAGTGTGTCAGTTCAAGACATCCTGGAACCATTACACTGATAGCAATAACTTGTCAACGCACATGCTAGATGTGTGTTGGGGGATGCATCGTTTAAAAATCCGTGTCGTAATTAACATGCAAAATAAACCGTAGCTACATAACTAGAGCTTATATGTCTACTAAGTACATAACTGAATCAATGACTCTCATCACGTTATAGACAAATCGCATAGTTCCTCCGTCCATTCGGCCTGGAAGCTGCTTCAGCTCAAAATAAACATGAACTATAAATGAATTCGACCGAAAAGTAGTGTTCTCTGTGGTTACTGACAAGTTAAAACGAACAAAATAACAGTTAGCCATTACCACACTGGACTATGTACTCACAGTTTAGAAAAGTCTTTTAAAGCACCCAGTGAAATGGGTCTGTTGCCAAACAAACTGTCCATTATTGCAGGGTTCCTTTGGTTTCTTATGTCTTCTAAGTGTCGATCAGTACGTAACACTGACAAAATGGTCGCGCAGAAAATGCTTATTGTGCAGTAAATACACAACAACCCAATACTGCAGGTGAAATCTTCACCCAAATATGGACGCTGCCCTACGTCACGATGAGCTGGAAGAGAGGGATTGGATAACTGCAATATGGTTCCCAGGGTCTTTTCGGACATCTCTGACTGCAGGGGTCCGTTTCTCGAAAGGCCCGGTAACTTAGCGTGCCGGGCAAGCCGTTTTATGATAACAATATATTTACAACGGAAATTACAATTTTGCTGGTTTTCAAGATTAAGTCAAGCAGTTCTAAGTCAAGTCGCACGTTGGACTGGTTTGTATGTCAGGAACTACACAAACATTCAGACTCCGACTTAAATGTATAGCTTCGGGCCCGTTAAGTTAACGGGACCTTCGAGAAGCGGGTCCATGGGCCCGGTTGTTCGAAGGCCGATTAGAGCTAATCCAGGGTTAAATTTTAACCCGAGTTTCTTTTCCTCTTGTTAAAAAGCACTTTCTCCTTTAACTTTCTCTATTTTTTTTCAGAGCATACAATCATAAAATTGTATTCAAAAAGAATTGTACTGAATATGCTTTTGAAGCTTTCATATCTGCATTTAAATTTCGCACTAACCCGGGGTTACCTTAACCCTGCTTCGAACAACAGGCCCCTGTATAAGATCCAAAAAGTCAAAGTTGAGTGAGCGAGGGTTTTCGTAAACACGAGCATACGTTCTAAAACAAGAGCAAACATATGCTTGGGGGCTATTGATCTGTGTGAAATCAAAATGGCTGAATATTGACAGAGTTCGTGATTGCATTTTCTCTGGTTATGACACAATAAGGTCCATCGTTTTACTAGTAACATGTGTCTGAGAAAGCGGAGTCTTCCCATCTGGAAATGTGCGATAGACAGAAGACAGAAGATAGACAGAAAGTTATTTTATTCTCTTCCTTTGCGGTGAAACGAACGCCAGGCGTACGTTTTTTGGGGGTCCTCCAAAGCCATTAGCGAAAGTAGTGTGAAATACCTTGTTCCCATTTTCTGGATTAGGGTGAGGCAAAAATACCGGGGCTGGGTTTAACTTCCACTCGAGTATGGGGTGAATCTGACGGTTTTCTGACGTTGGTAATGTATTCTTATTTACAATAGATGTGCACGTCACTCATGTCTTCCCCAGATCAGTTGGTGGAAACGTATTTAAAGATGTGACGTTCACGTTATAAACGAAATAATGCGATTTAGCCTGGTAAAAAAAGAAGCTGGAACGAGTTTCGAACCTCCGCGCGAACCAATGTCGGTGCGATACTCTACCTGCAGAGCTCAACGGCGATCCACGCTGGAAGCTGGCCATCAGTGGAGCCAATGACACTGTAGTTCCAGCAACTTGTTTGAAGGCCAATTTTTTTTTAATTTTTATTTGAATATACACATTATCTAAAAACCTAACTTTACTTACAATTCTAACATTACTTACAAAACTAATACCACTTACAATGGCAAAAATACAGCACTACTTACACTTACGCTGCTAACACTTCATAACATACTAATAATAATGCTTACAATACTAAAATATCATTTTCAATACCAACATTACAAGTACACTACAATACGTAATACTAAGGAGAGCAAGAAAAGAGTATATTTATTAAAACCAGCTCGTTACACAAAGTGCCAAAACAGGCTTTGAATTTGCGTGGCATAATGAAACATTCAATTATGCTAATGGAGGATAGAAAGAGGAATTACTTATACTAATACAGAAATAAAGAACTCCCACTTTTTGTAATGTTATAAAAGTTTACCATTTCTTTTGGCAATCAAAAATTCTATGTTAAGAGTGACTTTCAAATCAGCCTTGAAAACTTCTTAAGATGGTTTTGTATTATTGAGTTTACACCTGTAGATATAAGACTTTGCGAGCAAAACAATGTGGTTTATAACTATGAAGTCTTCATCAATACCAAATTACCAAACAAAACATCTATGAGTGAGAAATCTACTACAGTTTTATGGATAACCAGTAAGAGATAAATACCGACGTTCGAGGTATTTATCTGACTTATTTTATGATATCATTCAAGAGAGACCATTACATAACGATCCTTCCTTTAAAGGGCCAAACACCGGCTAACTAGCATGGTCACACCTTCGTCGGATTAAGGAAGATATAATGAAAGCAACCTGATTTGTGCGTTTCTCACAGGACTATTGATATTGTTTGATGTTTTGTTTTGGTTCTTGTTTACCAGTTTTTCGGTAAACATGGCGAATGTTTTCCAACGACTCTTTTCTCTGTTTTTTTTGCTGTCATTATGGGCGGCATGTACAACTGACGACGAGGAGCTCTTTCTTACTCAAAATAGTTTTTCACAAGACTCAACCACAGCCTGCTTGCAACAACGGCAATTCAAGCACTGAAAAAAGGAATTCCAGATAAGTTTGCTATGCAGCGTACCGAGCATAGAGGCTTCAACCGAGATAGAATTTTCAAAGGCTTTCGACGGTGGTGAGGGCGTGTCACTTTCTGCCACCATTGCTAGTGAAAAGACGCCATTATAGCGTGAAGTCGAGCTACAAGAACAAACCGCTTGTAAATTTTCTAAGGGTTGTGATGAAGCTGGAATTCCTGAAACCAAACCTGTCACATTCAATCAGTGTACCTTTATAATTTCGAGACTGGAAACTTAGGTGAAAAGAAACATGTATTAGGTTTTTTTTTGTTCTCTCTATATTGTTTGTAGTGAAGTACATTTGCAGATGACATTATTGTCGGAAATTTGGGCCGAAATTTGTCAAGAGGAAGAATTTGATTGTCTCAGGAAGAACAATTGAGCACTACACGCATAACTTCTAGACTTGGAATGAACAAAAGAGGAGATAAGGGATCCCCTTCTCTTACCCCCCCCCCCCCGGTCAACACTATTGGTAGCAATAGGGTTTTATCCCTTCTACCACTGTCGCCTCAGTGCGCATATGTGTGGCTACCTTATACCCTTAACATAACATATATCCTTACTACATTTTGACGTTGCCATTTGAAGCCACATCCCACATCCCTACCATTTTTCATCACCTTGACATTCATAAAGTGGGCACCCAGAGTTAGCTGTGCCATGCTAATGAGGCCAAACAAGGCCGAAACAGATCCATGGCTGCTGGCTATTGAGCTCAACTTTTCATCCTTTTTTTTGGTAGCAATAGGATTTTATCCCTTCTGCCACTGTCAGTGCGCATAATGTGTGGCTTTAACATATACCCTTACTACATTTTAACGTCAACAATGAAATAGTTTGTTGCGAAGCCATTATTTATGACGCAGCTTAATACATTTGAATAGAAAGTTCGAATCCATTGAATAAAGGATAGTCCAACATTAAAAGTATGAAGGACTTCCAGTAGGAATTTATTTACGAATTTAATTTATGAATACTTGCACAGGCTACTGCAACTAACCCCACTCAAAAACTCACAAAAGATGAGCTGACTGTTTATTTTTAGTCTGAAATTTCTGTTCTCTTGATTCAATTGTTGGTGTATGCTTGCTCCAATGAATCTACCTCGTAACTTATTGTCGCTCTCCCCTGTTAGTGTACACGGCCAAAGCTAGCTTTGTACAGACAATTATTAACATCTACGGTAAACATCGTCATTGAAATTGAACGACTATCATCAAATATTGGTTAGGCGGCTCCCTTCACTCTTCACTCTTCACTGGCGAACCTGAGCTTTGCAAACTTCTGTGTCCAAAAATAACTTTTCTTAAGTTTTCATATTCTAAAGGCTGGACCGGGAGAGTCTCTGTCCCTTACGCTCTCTTGAGGTCATGTATGACTTGGAGTAATGAATTCACCACATGACCAAAACTCGTGGCTAAATTCCGTTCTACACAACTTGGCACCCGTAGTAAATGGAATTTCTCCCGAGGGTAGGTAGTTACTTGACCGGGAGATGTAGTCCTTAGAACTCTCTCGGAGATTGACACGAGCAATACAGGTGCAGTGCGTGGCAGCGCACTGTCCGAGTACCACATTAAAAAAACGTTCCAGGCGTCCCTACCGTCATCTGATAGAGTAGTGTCAAGGTCACACACGAGCGAAAGTAAAAGGAAAGGGAGGAGTTGCCCTGGCGGAGCAAGGAGCGGAAAGTGTGGAGTCTCCCCGTCTTGAATTTTCCTTTGGAAATGAACCTGTTCAGGACCTTTAAATTTATTACAGGGCGAAACTCCCCAGACTCCTCAGCTTTCTACACCAGAAAAACTGTTGAAATGAAATGTTCTGGGTGGGGAACTATTCTCCCGATCGCGTCCTTGAGAACAAGAGAATGGATTACCTCTCTCATCAGGTCTTTTGGCCATCCTGGCTTTGTGACTGTCGACCGGGCCCTCAACTGATGTGAGGTCCCGGGAATAGTACTCTATAACCTGACACTGCCTGAACAATCCAGCCATCCATTGGTAGAGAGATTACCAACTGGTTAAGAATGATCTACGTCGGCTTGCCGTTTGACTGTCCGGGAAGAGGGGAGTAGCTGGATAGTCAGCTGCTGTTGCTTGAGGCTAACTGTATGGGGTCTAATGCACGCCTGTCGGCCTTGATATACTTGGCTTGGGTCCCCCTAGATCTAGGCGCCCACCTCCTCTTCCTATCATTACCTTCTTGATGGCTCCAGTTAAGGCCGGGGAGGAGGGAAGGGGAGGGCGAGGGGGAGGGGGAGGGAGGAAAGCACTGAGAACGGTCCACAAATTTGTTTGCTTCCTTGGGCCTGCTAATCAGCTTGGATGTAGGCGCCTTATGATCATGTTCACTACGGATCTTCTCGTGAAATTGATGTGGGAATAAATACTTGTCAGTAAACATTCCCTCGCGCAAAGTGCACTTTCCTAGTTCGGATAGGAAAATCAGAGAAACGACTTTGCCACCAGATGCTTGAATGGCATTTGCATTGACTGACATTACTAAGGCATCCTCCAACATTTCGCGCATAGCGTCAGGGCGCCTCCTCGTGCCTCGTATTGGCCTGGCTTCAGCCAAAAAGGGCCCTTGCTCATCAAAAAGGCCCTCAACAGAGATAAAAAATCCTCGGTCTTACGATAACCACGGGATCTCGAGCTCTTCCTTTATTCCCGCTTTCATATTAGGGGTAGGATTTGATACGTAGTTAACTCTGATATTTCCCTCCACTTATCTCTAGTAAGGGTCTTCGTGAAGGCGTTTCTTGCGAGCTCAAATGAACACTCCACTCGCTCCTCGGTTGTGAGGAAGCGATCTTCCCGACTGGTAGCACCAGAATCTTGCACAGTCGTCTGATGAAGTGGATGTTATCGTGTAGAGGTTTCGATTGAGGAAGTCTGAAGAAGAACCGGGCCCCCACAAGGGATGAGTCTGGCAAAAATGGTAGGGATTACTCTTGAGACGGACCCTTGACGAGTTTATCCTTCACTGGTAAAGCGGTTCCCGCCACATGGATCGGGACCGACTTACTCACATTGCCCAGAAGACAAAAAAGGCGGTCAATGACTCGTGCCTTTTAACGGACGCAAGAACCATCCAAGATGTAACTATTCAGTGTGGTTTAATTTTATCCTTGGTTTAAATTTTATTTTTCTTTGTTTCAAACTCATTAACATACAATCCCACACCAAAAAGCAAAGGAAAATAAAATTTAAACCAAGGAAAAAACTGAACCACAACATAACCATCATTCCATCTGGTTTAACGATTGACCATTCTGTGCTCAAAAGGCAGTAAAACAAACTGTAAACTCAAAACTTACATTCACCGGTGTAGAATCGCCCATAATGAAGGGAAGAATACATACTTGGGCATACATACCTCTACAATGTACATACCTCTACAATGTTATTATCGACTATATCAATCCTTTGCTGTTCGAAAGGTACACAGTAAAAACACAGCAAAAACAATCAATACTTGCAATTCACAACAAAGATTATCATTTTACCAAAGAATGAAACACTAATATACTAGCCAGTGTGCTATGCCGATTCCCAGCACAGAGATTTTTATTGCCAGGAGCCCATCATGGGCTCCTGGTATTGCTCATTCTACATTTTTGACTGCACAGCTTGCTTCAACTCTAGCTTCGCAACCGCTTCCAGGTGAACCTCGTCTGGACCATCAGCGACACGTAAACATCGAGCATGGGCATAAAAGTATGCAAGGGGGGTATCTTGACAAAATCCCATTCCGCCATGCACCTGAATAGCACGGTCAATCACCTTACATGCCGCCCGGGGCACAGAAATCTTAGCCATAGCAATCTGAAAAAAAAGAATGCAAATAACTTAACATGTCTGAGATATTAAGTTCGTCATTGGTCAAGGAATTTTTTTTAAATGTTAGGATATGAAAATACTCAAGGATATTGGTTTTAACAATGGAGGGGAGCGCTACCCACGGAGTAATTTATAGAGTGGAACCCTACGAATGAAGAGAGATTATTTATCACCAAGATACGAGAGAAAGAAAACGTTCGGTAGAGATCTCATGTATATACCCACCACGAGTCCCATTGTATGTAATTGTTTGCCTTTACAGGTAGGGATCTCATGTATATACCCACCACGAGTCCCCTGTACGTAATTGAATGGTACGTTGACGTAATTGAATGGTGCATTGAATAATTTAACGTGTGTTACGTAGTTGGGGACTTGTGGTGGGTATATACATGAGATCTTTCCCTAACGTTCTACCTCATCCTCGTTCTCAGAGGCCGCGATTACTTCGGCCAGCGTCAAGAATCCCAGATTCTTGACGCTGGTCAAAAGAATCGTCACGTGTCACTTGTGCACGTAATAAGGTCCTGGTATGTATTAGACGAAAGCAATTGGTCAGAATTGCTTCGATCTGTTTGGCATGCGAGCTTCTGACATACCTCGGCGCTACCAAGGTGGTAAAGTAGGAGTCTTTTTTGAAATAGTTTGATGCAACCCTAGCTTATATAAATAAATGTGACTTGCACAAACAATTCACGACTCGGCCTTTCAACACTCCCGCCTAGTTTCTTCGTCAGATGTAAAGTGGTTTGGCTGTGTGGCTCCAGTGTGCAAAATACGTCTCTGATAATAAGCCCCCATCGTCTCAGTTTAATGAAGAATGAACACTATTGATATGCCAAGCTTCTAAAGAACATTTTCAATGGTAGCGAAGCGAAGTGGTGATAATTCGAAATTTATCTCATCTAATTATAACTTGGATTTGTAAGCAGGGTTTTCTCTCTTTGGGCGGAAAGCTGCTTCATTTCATTTCTTCCATGAGGGTTTAAAACTCACGTTAGGTTAGTCCAACGTATTCCCGACTACAATGATTGCATCGAAGACTTAACGGCGTAGGTTTCTTCTAATTCGGTACAGATGTTAAGCTCTGTATAAGATACGATTCCATGTGCAAAAAGTGCTACTTTTACCCTGCAACTACTTAAAATTCTCTTTAGTGGTAATGGTAATCATACGGTTTCGAGTTCAATTTGGAATTAATTTGCACTTGTGAGTTGTTCAATAGGCTGAATTGCACGAGCCCCTTCGGCGAGCGCAATTTTAGCTTTTAGAAAAACCCATAAGTGCAAAATGATTTCAAATTGAACGAGAAAAAACCGTATGATTATTTTTTAATAATATAAACGTGAAAGAAAGTATTGTCCAGAGTAAACCTTTCTTCATTTAATGTAGCCAACGTTTTTCCAAAGTTTCCGCAGAAAACTTTCGTCATCATAGCGGTGATATCATTGGCTTGGATAATTTCCTATTGGCTTTCAGCCAATCATAATCCAGAATTTCGATGCGTAATTTGCACTGGTGTTACACTTTTTGCACTGGTGTCACAATTGAACTGCACTGCTCTCAGCCAATCAGAATCGAGTAATTTTTTCATGTATATTAATAGTTCCGTAACTCCGTGGATGGACCAAATTACAGCAAAGCCTGAGCTTTCTCTTTCAGAGGTGGAGTAGTTGTTTTCATTACGTTGAAAAGACGCCTTTGAACCACTGGATGAAAGCAGACACCTCTCCCGAGTAGTGTTCTTGCTACGGATTCCTTGTGACAAACAGGATGATGGGAGTCGAAAGCTAGATAATTAGCAGTCAGTGTTGGTTTGCGATTGACACTGGATTCGAATTGAATCCAATAAAATACTTGCTTGAATTGAATATTTGCTAGTAGAACACTAAGTGTCAAAGATGCAGTCAGACCCACAAGGCTAAGGGTTTCCTGGCTTATGTAGCATGAAGTACTTTGTTTATTGTTACTACCCCCTGGATGGGATGCCAGTCCATCGCAGGGCTAGCCCCCCCCCACAGCTTTTTTATATCGCCGTTACCCATTTGTATAACTGGGTGGAGAGGGAAAGGGAATCAACACAGTGCAATCACCAGGGCTCGAACCTCGAAACTCGACGCTAACCACTACACTTGCGTGCCTCCACAACTCATACAGCGAGGTTAATTATATCACTATTACTGCATGAACGGCGCGCCCTATGAAAAAAAACTTAGGAAATTGCTTCCCTACAGGGACGAACGGCAACCTATTTTGGATGGTAATGTCTTTTCGTTAGTGTAAAGAAACTAGGCATACAGTGTAACTAACGTTATGGTGTTTATCTATCTGACTACCTCTATTGTTCAGCATTCTTTCTACCGTGTAGCCGGCAAGGTATACTGAAAAGACGTGGAGGAGTGTTCTCTAGTTACTCATATTTACCTCTTTGCGAGCAGCTTTGTTACCCAAGGTATCAATTGTATGGGCAGCCTTAAGGACCAGTAATCTAGCTTGCTCAATTTCAATCCGAGACAACGCAATCTGTTCTTGTACCATGCCCTAGAAAACAAAAAAAGCTAATAAACAATAATGCACTTCATACTACACAGTTATATTGTAATGACAGCGCATGTACTGAGGAAAATAAAGCTACTAAACATTGCTATATACTTAGACTTCCACCAAGAAAACGAGCACTGTGATTGGTTGATTCTTGGTCACGTGCCCCCGATCAAATTTAAATGTATCCCGACCGGGATACAATTGCGCAGTTGTTGCCCGCGCGCCAGTTGTGCCGTCTTTGTTTGTTTGTTTTTGCTATATTTTGTTTAAGGGAAAGTCTCGATATATAACAAAACACTTAATGTATGGTCCCTCGGGAAACTGGTTAGTTTTGTTTTCCCTCGAGTGGTGATGTTTCCATCGACTTCGTCTCGAGAAACATCAGGACTCTCGGGAAAACAAAACTAACTTTTACCCTCGGGACCATATATTAAGTGTATAATAATGCACTTCATACTACACAGTTATATTGTACTGAAAGCGAATATACTGAGGATCGCGGCGACAGTTATTATCCATTCAGTTATTCATATTTCTCCCTTCCTGATTGCCAATTCTTCATGACCAGGAAGATAATGTCAGTGATCCTGTAATCACACTGTTATCTTACTATTAACGGCAAAAGTACACACAACAGTTCGATTCTAAGATCATTCACAAAAACGTCCGGGTATCAGTTTTACCAAGAAATCGCATTATGCTAAGTGAATTTGTCAGCTTCCAGGACAGCAAGATAGCATATCCTACAAATGTTGATTTAGACCAAAATTCATCATCTTTACTAAATTTTGAAGAATTTTGAACACTGAAAAAAATGTAACCAATAAACTGCACTGTTTTCTTTTCTTTTTCTTCATACTCTATCATCGAGTTTTGTTTCACTTTGAGTCTAAGTAAATTCCAGTATTAACAAATACTTAGAAGGACAAAAGGGTTCAAAAGGGCATGCAAACAAACCTTTTCTGCCAGCCGACTTCCAAAAGCCACCCTCTCCAAAGATCGTTGGACCATAAGGTGCAGAGCTCGCTCCGCAAGGCCAATCGCCCGCATACAGTGATGAATTCTACCAGGTCCCAAGCGACCTTGAGCTATTTCAAATCCTCTTCCTACCCCTGACCAAGAAAAGACGACAACATCTTACAATCTCAAACGGTAACTTTAAGGACACAGTTATTCAAAGTCAGCTGTGAATTCAAACATAAATTAAGAAGGATTTCTGATTACACTGAATGCTAGGGCGTGTCTAAAGAACACAAGGGAGCTTGGTTTTGCAACCATTCGAAATTGAGTCAGTTGGTAAGCGGTCCATCTTAACGATCAGTCCGGCACAATAAGTACGGCACAGGGAATAATTCCCAATGTAGGACCAGGTCAGCCGAACAATTCGGCTTTTAGTAGAATTAAAGAAAAAACAACTAAGTCCGCAACATTTATTTTCGAGCTAGAACGTAGAACGTGGTTGCCTTACACAGGACAAAAAAATCAAACAAAATACTTTGTGGAAAAGATTGAAAGAATCCCCGGAACAATCATGACGGAATAGAAACTTTCGTTTGGGTATCACAGCTTCGAATAACTAACTAGATTACACCATGCAACGATGTCACGCGCGGGGGAAATAAGTTGTAAGACCAACCCTCTTTCCATTTGCTTACTGTAAGTGAAAACGGTTCCTGATCTGTTATACATTGATAAATTGCTCGAAGCCAAATCTTGGAAATGTTTACTTTTCTTTATACAAAATAAGACAACTGAATATCTTCTGCAACTTTTTCTTTCGCGGGTTATCAAATGCAATTAGCTTAGCCTCCTCTTCACTTTCGATCCACATTTCATGAACCATGATTTACAGTGGATAGCCAAAATGATCTTTTTTTTCTTTTTAAAGAGTTGACCAGTATTGTTATGGAAATGCTTCCCAAAATATTCTCAAACATACGTACCCAATATGATATTGGATAATGGAACTGACACATTTTCAAACTTCAACTCCAGGTGGCCATGAGGTGCGTCTGCAAGGGATACAATATTGGATAAAGTTACTAGTGTACAAAGAGTTGTTTCCCTGGTCACTCTGGTAAGAAATGTCAAGACCATGTTTCTATGAAACATCACTCATGTGCAGCATTTGATGGAATCAGCACAACATGTGGTTAAGTTGGACTCAAAATTTGAAATGAGCACTTCTTCGTTTATTGGGAAGTGCTCTCTCTCCTCCCCATCAAAACAATAAGAATTTGTTATCGGTGGAGTTAGGACACTAAGCTTAAGACGAACGGATACTTTTGGCGCAAAACCAGACTACGTGGCGATTTTTCCCGTTTTACTCAGTCCAGGAATGACTGACTGACTGCTTGCAAGTATCTTTCAATGTGTTTCAAGTTTCAATGTGTTAGCGCTAAGGGTTTAAGGAAAGAGACCACAGATGGAGCTTTTGTGATCGGATACCTAGGAACAAAGAAGTAGTAGGAAAGAACTCCCACCATGTTGCTGTTAGGGAAAAGTTTAACCGTATTCAAATAATACTTCTCGCAAAGAAAAAAAGAACAAATTGGGAAAAACAAATCTGAGCAAATGGTACAAACATACAGTGATGGCCACTGAGCCACATGCGAAATTCAATTCTAATAAGAAAATACCAATTTAAATAGTTATTGAACATTGACTTTCCCCTGACTTTTCAATGACCTCAAAACAATTTAACAACCACACTACGCTCCACTACGCTCTGATAAAAATGGCCGAAGAAAAACACCGGTTACTAGGCTTCCTCGGATTTCTCTTCCTTGGAAGACGACAATCACAACAAAAGCCACCTTACCAAAAACGCTGTATTTTAACGTATAACTCATTACACATCAACCACTTGTGGAACCTTGAAAACAAAATTCCCTCACTATTCACTGACTTTGAAAAATCTTTGTCTTTCACTGACTTTTCACTGACTTTTCCCTGACCGTGGCAACCCTGTTGAATCTAGTTGTGCGCCAAAGGCTTCGATTATAATACAGTTTTACCATTATAACCAAACATGGTGAGACTCCTCAATTTTGTGAGCCCAGGAGTATCCATCGGCAGTATGACCATGGAGTGGCGACGGTGCCTGAGTATAGTAATAAGATAAAAACAAAGATTACTAATTTAATCAGGGTAGGTTTTACAGCTATTATGGACCTTACGAGGCTCATGGCGGTAATGTCATTTGTCATCGATAACGCCAGTTCACAATAGCGCTAATAGACAGCATAATGAAACTACAAGTGAAAATAGAGTTATTTTTCAATTTTCTTGAGAACAAGGACCCTGCAATTGCCTTGTAAGAGTCGCGAGAGATGCAAACAGTAACTAATCAGAGAAAGTAGATACGATGGCTGCCAAGACCTGCCAAGAAAACTCTGTATTTCCACAATTTCGGAGCCACGATTAAACAGTGGATCAAAGCTAGTTTTAAGACCTGCATGCTCTTTGTTTGTTGTGACAGGACACTTGAGGGCTCGCTCAAGTTTTGATTTTGCTGGACACACACATGCCTTGTCCTAGGCTGCAAGGCAGATTTGAGTGTCATACCTAGAGCCTAATATGGAAGTGCGTGTCCAAGTTAGGGGTGGGAGCATCATGCAGGTTTTGCTTTCTTTGTCTTGTCCAGTTAAAGCTTCGGTGGCAGACAACTTCTTCTTAGGAATTCAGACATATATATCTGTGAATCTGTCACATGTTGTTGTAAGTAAAGCAGACAAAAACATATTTGTTTCCTTCAAAATCATCTATTTTGTACCCGTGAATTCCCCGTTTTAGATTCTTATTTACAGGTGATCTGCTTGGATTCCGATGCCGGCTTTTGTGTAACCTGTGATTTTTGATATAAATATCACATTCCCTGTTAAAATCTTCACATCTCTTGCAAGTTAATACAGTCCAAGTTCATAACACTCAGAGATACTCAACTGAGAAAAGCTAAGAAAGAAAACTTCCTTCCTCCCTGATAAATATATCAAACTGCTTTCCTTCTCTCCAACAAAGACTACAATTAAACAGGTTTGCTAATTTCTGTTAACTGAACAATGATTAGTAAAATACATAATGTACAGAAGACTATGCGATAAATGTTAACTTATACGCAGTTAATCAATAAATCCTCTAAAAGACATACTGAGGTAAGTCCTGATCTCCTGAACGTCCCATAACAATAGCAACCTTGCAGCGAGGATCACCAGCACCTGCAAATATATCAGAAATAAACTACAACAAAGTGGCTACTTCAGTGAGTTAACAGACCTTGCCAATAAAAGTCGAAACGAAAAGACTTAACGGTTACAAGGAACGCGGTTGATTTTTATCGATCGTCACAAGGCACAAAGCTCAAGCTGTGCTCAAGCTGGCTCAGATTGGCTAATTCATATATTGTTATAGTCAACATCTTTTCTCCCTGCACTCGACACATTCGCACTCGCGCAGCGGCTGAAAAGTTGGCAATAACTGTATTTAAATAAAAAATGTGACAACTGAAAAAAATGAGCGGTAACGAACATTCTGATAGTGAACTATCTAAAAAAAACGCGCTGTGGCGTTAGATTTGTATAGGTAATCACATGATTTCGAGTGCAATTTGGGATAAATCAGCACGAGTAAATTTTTCAAAGGCTAACCAAATTTGTAGTCTTTGAAAAATTTACGAGTGCTGATTTATCCCAAATTGCACGAGACAAATCATGTGATTACTTGTTAATAATATACATGCAAAAATTCACTCAAATGCACTCAATTTCAACTTTTTGCACTCAATTTCAATTTTCTGCACTGTTTGGGATTAATTGACGTACTCTCAGCCAATGAGCATGCTGAAATTTTTGCATGTATATTATTACGTTCGTAACGAAACTAGTGTCGGACAGGACGAAAAGAACAGCCAAGAATAAATTCATACTTTTCATGAGGAAAAAAAATGCAAAAATACTGAGAGAAAAACCGTTACGGTCCCTAACAACTTTTAACGTTATTTAACCACGATAATTGAACGTTGAATTACCGCTGCTCCACCATTTTCTCCCATTCAATAGCACCTGATTTCCCCTAACGGTGATTTCGCACTCCATGTTTGTTGCATCAGAGGACGCTACGTCAGGTTCTGCAAACAACAACAGTCAGCATTATGAAAGGGATTACATCGTAGAGAAACATCCATTTGGTAGAGCTCAGCGGTCAAGTCTGACTAAAGAGAGAACAAACTGGAGGAAACTTTCCTATACTCAAGTGTAAACAACGTATTACCATTTTCAAGTGTCCCCCAATGCAAGAGTTCAACGGCAAAATTTGGGAATTCGACACGGAATGCTAACGGTGCGACGTAGAAACTTCTGTTTCAAAGAATAATGGACGCGAAATTAAACGTCTCTGCCAAATTCATCTCTTGGAATCACTATCTTCGAACTCAAGACTTGAAAAAAGATTGTTTCAAACACAATCTCAAGGACTTCACTGAACAAATTCGTGTTCAAAAAACTTTAGAGTTAGGACAGCTTTTGTCTTAAGAGCGTAGGAGTATTCTTACGAGACCGCTGATTGGTTCAAAGTGCAGCGCTTTATCTGAGTCCGAAAGGACAGGGCTGGCGACATTCGCTAATTCACGCAGGGAGCGGACAACAGATAGGTTTTTGTATGCCTTGCGAGGAAGAAATCTAACTACAGACGACTTTTTTTCGCAAAGTCCACTTTTCGAACACTGACACGTGTTCGTAACAAGAAAAGAACAAGAGGATCCATGGAATAGCTATCAAAATAAATACGTACTCTTCTTAAATCTGTATCTCTCATAATTACAAAAAAATTAATCTTCCATACTAACCTGTCATGCAAAAGGTAGATCGTATCTCCCCTCTGAGGAGAGGGTTAAGCCACTGTTTCTTTTGCTCGTCACTGCCATACAGGTGTAGAACCTCCATGTTACCGGAATCTACAAACAAATGTGAGACATAATGGATGTTAACGGAAGGGCTTTAACATATGAAGGTCTCCTTATACAAAGAAATGCAGAGTGAGTGCCCATGATCAAAATTAAGATCACTCCTACTGGAAAACAAAAGGACTATACACTGCGAGGCTAAAAAAAATTAATCCCTTTTAGTTTCTTATGATTTCATCTCATCTTGCTCTCTAATTTACCAATGTTCAAGTTGCTGAATATACAGTAGTGCGTTTAACTGAAGGGTTTACCAACTTTATTCAAAGGTGCAGAATTAACAGTCATGGTTATACTGGGGTAATTCCCAAGATAAATGTACGGTTTATTGAGATAAACTTACTTTTTTTACCTGGGAAAAATCTATCTTGATTCAGCGACAGGGAAAACATTAATTCTCATTAACTGAGCTACATCATAAGTTTTAACACAATTTAGTATAAATACTCAGGTGATTATACAAAACCGCGCGCTCTGATTGGTTCGCTATCTCGGATTATCAGCCGATAATCACCTCGACGAACAAAATGGCTGCCAGTCGTTCGCGCGCTTATGATGAAATATAATTTTTTCGTGTAGTACAATGCTTTTTTTTCTTTTTTTGAAATAATCACCTATGTATTTATAATAAAACAATCATTCGCCTCAGGCTCAGTGATTCTCGGTGAATATTCACCAAGAATCACTTCGCCTTCGGCGAATAATTGTTAAATAATCTGAGCAGGTGGTGACACTGCTGGTGTTTGGGAATGACCGCCGGAGCCCATCTGTTGAACCGGGGATTGACTTGCACACACACACTCTTCTGCCGTGGCAGAGGAGGGAGACGTTTGGCGCCCCTATTGTAATGCTTGCTACTGTTGTTATTGTCTTCTGCCATTTGCTCCCTAATAATCTGGCAGCGAGTAGTAAGGATAGCGGTTCTGGCTGGAAGTCAGGCTTTGAACTTTCTTCTTTTTACAAGTTCTGCAGGCGATGGGGATTTGAAGTCAAAACGATAATAGCTTAAATTCGTTTGATGAAAATAGCGGTCCGTTTTCACGGTTTTAGGCACTCCATAAAACTTTGTTCACCATCTCGGTGTAATTGCTTACCGCAGTGCTGCGTGCCTTTTCGATCGCAGAAAATCTGCTATAGTTGTATAGTATCAGAAGACAGGTAGTTGATTGGAACTCAATTCAAAGAAATAAACTCCTAACTTCTCCCAAAGTCTTTGAGGAACCTCATGGGCGATGAGCGTCACTCGTTGTTCGCTTCTTGAAAATATTTGGCATACATCACGACTCTGAGCTGTTTGAACTAAATCTGATGCAATTACAGGCCAGAACACTGCTTCTCGGGCTCTCATTTGCAAGAAGCTGGTGGCAATCTTTTCTTGACTCAGGCCATCCGTTTGCTATTACTTGCATCAGTAAATCGGAAGTACTGTTGTCTGCTATTGCGGGTATGAAAAACTGCACTTTTCATAGGAACAGATGGAATTTCAACTGCAAGCATGTGAACTGGAAGGAGATCCTTCTATCTTGGATACACTCTTGAATAACTGGAACGACTGGGTCGGCGTTTTTCTGGACTACTGGTATCACTGGGCCACCAGTGGATTTTATTGGCTCTTTTGCGACTGTCTTCAAATAACTGATGTGACTGTCTTGGCATCTACGGCTGGTTGCTGGATGTCAGGGGAACTGACATATTCCCTGACCAAAAATTGCTTTCTGTCTAAGATCATGTGAAATTAGCTGTCTGCAACTTCACACAGAGCTCTGTATTTCTTGTTACCATTGGTAAAGGCACGCGATGCAGGATCTAAGGTTTTCAACCGCACTATCATTGAAGCCTTCGAGATTTACTATCGGTTTAGCCACCATCAAGGCATTTCCAAAGAGTGTCTTAGCCTTGTTACGCGGGATGACGTAGTCAGCCAGCGTATAAAATTCGGTAGCGCATTCCTTTCGTCATCTTCGGAATCAAAAATTAACTTGTTTTTTTAACTTTCCCGTATCCCGAGCCCGTCCCGAACAAATTGTGTGATTTTTATTAGCTGTAACTCCGAATCACGTGCAAGTCAGGTTGGATTGCACCATGGATATCCATGATCGCACAATCAGCAAAAAAACATACTGCGTCAGCAATTTTAAACCAACACATCCCGCGTAAATGCCTTCAGGCGTCTTCTTGTACAAAGGAAGAACATTGCAAGTCGCTCCAGTATCAACTTCCCAGTGACTTCCTGACTAAGCCACGATGGGTGAGGTTCTGGTGTTGGGCGATTGAGACTATCTATTGGTAGTGGCTTATAATCATCTGGCATGCAGTCCACGCACTTGACAGCTGATGCAGATTGGATTTGTAACTTATTGACAGGAGCATTTTACTTTTTGACCTGCACAATGAGTCGTGATGTTCTTCTTTTCCACACTTGAAGCACTTCGCCTTCTTTACAGGGCATTCTTAGCATGCGACGACTTAGCTCCACAGTTGTAACACGTTGAACAAAATCCTTGGAGTTTATGAACTTCCGTTTCTAGCAGATCGCCTTTAAATTCTGGTCGCATGTAACCAAGCTAGTGAGCTGTGGCATCTTTATTCTTAACCCTCTTCACAGGCAAGATTCAATGACTTACTGTACCTTCTTCTAGTTTTTCGTGCCCAATTAAGAACATAATTGGCTTTTATGGCTCTGGTCCTCCCAGCTAATGGACCGTTCACAAGAAGTTCACTTTCCTCGACCCAGTCTAGGCACTTTTGGTATCAATCAGGAGCTGGAGTTAAGTCTGCTTCTGGCGCTGGTAAATGCTTTATTTCAGCCACTGCAATTCGATAGAATCGAGACTCCTGAAGACCTGGCAGAGTTGCTAATACGGTACATTTCAGTGTTTCTATTGGCAATCCGTCGTCGTTAATCTTGGCTGGGTTCCTAATTTCCTAACATCATGTTAACGTGTGACAATACGCACGACTGATCAGGATGGCTTCACTGAGACTAACGCTGTATTTTTTTATAATTTCCAGATTCTAATTCTTACATTCTAATTAAGTTTTAGATATTTGACATTGTAAATTAAGCTGAAAAGCCTTTTTGAGGAGATTAATAAAGTTATTATTATTATTATACAGTATATTTCTATGTATTAAACGGTGTATTGTACGTTCATGTACGCTCTCACAAATAGGGAATATTGTGAATCAGAGCGTAGGATGGGACACCAAATTTGTCCGCTTTTCGAAAGAAATAACAGCGGTAAGATATCAGTTTGTTGCATTCAGAAATAATGTTTCATTGTCACGCGTATTTACTCCCGCGAATATTCCCTTTGTATGCAAACTTCGCTTATTTACGAAGCTTATATTTTTCGAGGTTAATCAAGTTTATCGAGGTTGGTGCACATTCATAATGTTAAAGTTCAGCATATTTGCTTTGAAAGTCAACGAGAGAAATCAAACGTGTTAAACAGGGACAAAATCTTCTGACTTCAGGTGGGTCTTGTACATAAATACAATTGAGGATGAAATTCAGCTTAATCGGGAAGGTTGAGCTGATAGTTATTAAAGGGTGGAGAGACGACAAAAGATTGGTTGTGACTAGAATGGATACTTGAAAATAAGGTGAGACATTTCATGAAACATATACAACAAAGGTTATCTCAAAATAGGGCGAGACATTGATATGGCGTCACCATAATAATTTGTGTGAAAGCTAACCATTTCCAGTCAGCACTAAAACCCTGATCAGTATAGACCCGCGTCTAACCCAGCCGTTATTCTCTCCGTAAACAGTTTTGTTTATCTGGCAAAGCTGGTCAACAGATATTGCCATTTATTATATAGATACTGATGAAATACCAGGATTTTTCCTTTTATTAAAAAATCATATCTTCATCGCGCGCAGTGAAGATATCATTTTTATCTTTCACGTGTGAGGATATTGGTGTCGCCATGGTTACCAACATGATTAGCCAATTACAAGAGAGCTTCCCGCTCAGACGCGCGGCCGGTTCTTTTGAAATTTCATTCAAAACATGGCTTCGAGGTGCGAAGGCGGTACGGTATACCGGTGACTCTCTCGATGAGCTGCCAAATTTTCACATCGATATTTTTTCCGAGCTGGTACAACATCCAGGAAGATTTGCCGAAGTTGTTTTATGTGGAAATTTCACCAGTATCTATAAAATAAACAGAACATTACATGGCCGCTTGGAGATACGAAATTTCTCTTCTCGTGTTGAAAAAATATTCAACACTCGAAGAGAAATTTCGTACCTCCGCGCGGCCATGTAATATCCTCTATATCTCTGTTCTTATTCAATTGCCACCCCTGACAAGAACTCTGTGAACATATTTTGCCTGACAAAACATTAAAAGTCCCACTGGTGCTAATAGTGCGATTCGAGTTAAGCAAGCATAGCAAAACAACCTCTCGAATCAGCAGAATCCCAAAACGTAACAACAAGGAATCGTTCAATCACCAATTTTAAAGTAAAAATGATACAATCGTAAAAACTCTGTGGATGTGGATGTATCTGTTGAAGTTCAATTTTTTCCTTGGTTCAAATTTTATTTTCCTTTGTTTCAATCTCATTATCATAAATTACCATACCGGAAAAGGAAAATAAAATTTGAACCAAGGAAAAAATTGAACTACAACATATCCATAAACGAACCATAACAAAACCGTTTCCCTAAAACATGAAACACTGACCCGGTGCACTGCAGTTGAAAACCTCTGGCGCAATTGGAGATCGTCCAGTCAATTCAGCCAACAGTGCATACTCAAGCTGACTTAGGCCAGATTCAGCAGGTAAGAAAAGATTCCACAAACCTGCTGATAGCGCCTTTTTCTGGGAATAAAGAAGGTTGGAAAGGTTAACTTGTTAACTTTTGGAATACCGGATAAAGCAACCGGTTTTGCAATCACAGGGGGCCCAAACTCCCGATCTGAGAGGTTTTCTACGGGAAATGTAAAAGTTTTGTTTTAAAGTGGAAACAAATAAGATTCTTTTTAACAAAGTTACTTCGTCCATGTCTAGTCATTCAAGGTGTGCGTCAAATTCTCAGGCCATTTAAACACATCTCTTCTTTTAATCTGGTGAGAAATTGCGGCCTAGGGATGATTTTCGGTGGCCTTATTCACTTAGAACGGCTACAACTCCGGAAATGAGTGTGCAGCCTAGTCTCTCTTTTCTCGCCGAAATCGAACCTGAGAATCGGACGCACACCATAGCAGACTGTAAAAGGATCTCTTTCAGTTTTTACTTAAAGACTAAACCGTTGAATTTCCCATACCAACCCTTTGAAAGGTAGATTGGGCTGCCGTTGCTACAATATGTACAATCACTACGATTCGATTTCTCTGACCTGTGGTCAATCTAGTCTTAAGAAATTGGAGTGCGTTCAGGATTAGTTAACCATAGCAGTCAAACATGATAACCATAGATAGTTAAAAGGGCAATCATGTTCTAACAAGGTACATAAAACGCCATTCCTACGAAACACTAACTGCTGCGATAACGTTGGGGTCATTCTGGAAGCAGGAATTGAACGATATTGGATAGTGTTACGCGATCAACAGAACTTAAAAGTAAAAAAAAATACTAGACTGAATACAACTCTCAAAATACATGGTGTACTACCATCACCGGGAGCGCATGGACTCCTGGTCCTGCCATCCATTAGTATGACCCAACTAGTGGACTAATGCAAACTGCCGCTATCTGATTGGCTACGCTACTAGAGGACTATTAGTAATAGTTCTCGAGTAGCGAAATTCGTGACGCTTTCTTTCTTTTTATTGGCATTTGCTAACTTTATTATTGCCTTTTCTGTCCGACGAGTTGGGTGATACTAAGACAATTAGACCCTTCGCCCTCATGAAATTTCAGAAGTAATTTCCAAAACTTGTGCTTCGGGTTTCATCAGGTTTCCAAACGCAGGAAAAAAATAAAACCACTCGGCCTGCGACCTCGTGGTTTCAAATATTTTCTCGCGTTTGGAAACCTGATGAAACCCTCGCACTCGTTTTTGAAATAGTACTTGATTATCCCAATTTCTTGTGTTTCAATTCACCACCGACGCAGCATCAGTTTCTTTAGAAACTACCCTCAAAATACATGTTCAAATAAACCCTGAATCTTCACAGAACAGTGTTAAGTTGATTTCACTGACTAGTATCCCTGGAAATGGATATTGACCTCTGGTCTGAATATCTCACCGTACGTAAAACTGGCCTTAAGTGACAAAGACAAACCAAATAACATTAACAGGGCCGTTTTACTATAATACCATTCAAAAACGGATATGAAACTGTACCTACCTTGAGCTCTTCTACAATTGGAGGTATTTGCCACTGCGTTTCAGGATTGGAGACATGTTCATAGTAAGCCTATTGAGACAACGTTCACACAAAAAAATATAACACAGTTTGGGAGAAAGGACTCCTTCGTTCTTAGATAAACATACTGTTGTATAATAAAGCATAATTTTCAAAGACATGACGTTTTCTTCATATGAGACTGTTTTTAGTATTTTAGTTTACACGTCTTGTTACGGTTTTATGGTTGCAGTAGAATTGCTCTGGTAATTATAGAGATTCTCGCATTTTGGTTGGACATGGCTTTCGTTATATGTCGCTATAATTACCCCGCGCAGAACACAACAAAAGAAATTTCTGTGATGAGAACCACGATGCAGAGGAGGTATTGTCCGTTTAAAACAACATACAAGTTAAACCAACATAAATAAAAACTCTCGGCTCGATGTACTCAGGCTTGAGAGCCACGTGTTCTGACCGAGGAATAAGCCTCAGGGAATAACCCGCCATCATCGCAGTTCAATGGAGCGTGGACGCTAATTATATGCTACGCTTCTAAGCAGCAACGTCTTTGATCCCTAGCGGCGAATAGTGGTCCTGGGAGGTGGATGGTGTTGAACATCCCGACGTGAAGAGCCAATCACATTGCTCAAAATGCCAAGGCTGCTGAGCATATTGTTGGTATATTGGCATAATGTTGGATAATTCCCGGGACAAAGTCCCGGGAATTATTCAACAATATTTACCTCGCCTTCGATAATGAAAATCACATTTCATCTTTCCTCAACTGCTATTCTAACCATGTTTGCCTCTTAGGCTTGGGAAATTCTTACTGTACCTGACTTAATATTACTTCGGCCTACAAATATTGAATTCATAATAATAGAACTTTTGCAAAATAAATGTGATTACTCTACCTTTTCTGCCGGGTATATATGCTCTTCCATGAATGTCTTCATCTTGCTATACAAGGCCTTCGCATGTGACGAAGGCTGGAATATGGAAATGCTGTCAAGTCCTGGCTTCAACTCCCTGCACATGACACCTCCCCTGGAGTTGAGAAAAGTTCTAAGCATTTAGACTCATACATAAAAAACACCGTCAAAGTGGCAAGCAAATCAAGTATGGTTATTTTAATTTCTTTGAAAAAAAAATTCCCCCAAAAGTGCCCTTTGTAGCGCATTAAAGTAGTAGATTCCCATGAAGTTCTAGAACTGTAGGAAATCAAGTAAAATATTTTGAGATGACTTGGTCTACAGAAGAGTTGTTTTAAATGACAGATAGAAAAGGAGAAGAGAAAGGAAAAAGAAGGAAAAGAAAGGACGAAAAACAAACACAAAAACAGAATAAGAAAGAAAAGAGGAAGAATAGAAGAAGACAGAATAGAAGAATAGAATAGAAGAAGACGAAGACAACAACGACGCAGAGGACGAAGACATCGAAGATGACGACGCGAAGACATCGAAGATGACGATGACGACGACGAAGGCACCTTTACTCAACAAAATAACATAGTCAGCATTCAATAAGCAAGCTGTTATCTATAAAGAAGCCCTATGCATATGTTGTCACTTTTCCCGCCTTTTCACCAGTTAGCATAATTATGTTAATCAACTTTGGTTAGTGTTCTGTTTTGTGCTTAGTGCGAGGAGCAGCACGAAATTTTAAGTTCTCCTTTTCCGTGTTTTCTCGTCTTTTGCCATGGAGACCCTTTACGGTTTCAACGCCCAACGATATTTTCTGTACGTCAAGATTATAGTGCATTAAAGTTAGGAGAAGAAAACTCAATATTCGTTTCTCATCTATCCTCAATATTCGTTTCTCATCTATCCTCACACGTGTTAGCGCTTGGTTTGGTTATGGATTACACCACAGTATAAAGATAAAAACTATCCAGATTCTAAAATAACAAAAAGCTAACACATGTTCAAATATATAAAATGCTAAAACTAAATACTGTATACTATGAGTAATATTTAAAATGGGCATCCTACATATAAAAGTTATAAAACGTTAAAATAGAAAATCAAAACAACTGCCAAAAAAATATGCATATCCTTAAAACAGAAGAGGTGTCGTGACCGATGGCAGCCTTAACTGATTGTTTTGCCCCCTAACTCTCTTAATGATGTTTGTATTAATACTAAAATTATCATAATAAAATTGAGGGTAGCATTTGTTTGGGAAAACGCTTAACTAATTTAAGAACATGCCGATCTCGTCTACACTCTAGAGTGTCGTATCTTAAATGATTAAAGACAAGTCACTGTGATGACATTTCATTATAATAAGTCAAGAGCCCCACTTTTTCAGGTCAAATGCTTAAAAATGACATTAAATAGGCGTTCTCAGTTCTGTGAATACTATAGCTTCAGTTTCATATCTGGAAATTCACAGCTTGGGATCTCTGGGATTCCAATACATTTTCAATACCCCATTAGGTTACACTGGTTTACACTGCATGTCTATGCCGTTTATGTCAGAGGGGTTAAAAATAGTCTAATAAAAGAAACAACGACAAAGGTTGGAGACAAAGAAGAAATTAAGTATTGTAATAACAAGAATGGTCTTTATTTCCACAAGATAAAAAAAAACATATACACGATTATAAATACGTAATAAAATACGTAAACAAATCAAAGACTCACTAACTACCCTATAGTAAGGGACGGACCATTAGAAAAGTGATGGGGGGGGGGGGTGGGGAATTTTTTCGCTCACTGCTTGTGCAGGAATTTCTTTTTTCAGGTGAACCCCTCTGCACGAATTTTTTTACTACGTGTGAAAAAGTCACAATCGGACCTTTTTTTACCTTCTTCTTTGCATGAATTTTCTTTCTTGGCATTTACCTTTGTATGAATTTTTTTTGTTTTTTTTTTTCCCCACCCCCCCCCCCCCCCATCACTTTTCTAATGGTCCGTCCCTAAGGTTGTTTTTAAATGTTTAATCTAATTACGAAAAGCAGATATAACGTTCACTATTAATTTTAGGACGGGTACGTTGTTTTTTACTTTCTTTGAAGGAATGTATGGAATTAGTATCACCCAACTAGTGGACTAATGCAAATGCCGCAATCTGATTGGCTACGCTACTAGAGGTCTATTAGTAATAGTCCTCGAGTAGCGAAATTCGTGGCCCTTTCTTTTGTTTTATTTCCAAATAAACCTTTCTTCAACTTGCATTTGCTAACTTTATTATTGCTTTTTCTGTCCGACTAGTTGGGTGATACCAAAACAATTAGACCCTTCGCCCGCAAGGGCTACGGGTCTAATTGTTAACAAGCGGGTGATTATTTATAGAGGTAACTTTCTTAAAATTCTTACTGTTCTGTTTCTTTTTAAAATTGATCCTTAATTGAGACAGGGTGAGAGATAAAAAGGCGCTTATGACATCTATCCAGAAAATTCTGTGTGATCTTAAGATCAGTATCAGACGCTCCGTATACGGGTAATCCAACAAAATAACTGATGAGATCGTCAAGGTAGTAATGTTTGGGCAAAACGAGAAAACGTATGACGGCGTGCGCTGCCAAATACTCCGCAATCCAAAGAGCTGCAAGTGCCCTGAATCAAGCATAGAGTTATAGAATTCAAAGTGCTTGAGGACCTTAATTATGCAAACAAACCTCTCAATCTAAATGATGCAAAATGAACTTATGACATAAGAAATTGGGATAATCAAACGAACTGATCAAGTACGTTATACCACCGTAAGGTAAAAGGAGGGTGCTGACGTTTCGAGCGTTAGCCCTTCGTCGGAGCGAAGGGCTAACGCTCGAAACGTCAGCACCTCCCTTTTACCTTACGGTGGTATAATTTACTCTATCAGTTCGTTTGATTATCCAAATTTCTTGTGTTTCAATTCCCCACCGACGCAACACCAGTTTCTTTAGAAACTGTTCTCACAGAACTTATGACGTACCCGCATGTAAACCTGAGTCCCGCCGCAGCGATTGGTTCAACCAGTTTTCCAAATAAACTTGCATTTTGGGCACTTGCATTCCCAGCAAGACCCCTTGCATAGACACCCTTAAAATACAAACCAAAACAACATCAAGAATAAGGCCTGAGAATAGTTAATCGAGAGACTGATAATGAAACCTTGGAAATTTCAAAAGCAAAAACAGTGCACTCGCTATTAGATGTTGAATCGACCGTGACCCTGCACAATCTTTTGTTTTTGTTTCGCATGTTACTTGTGAATATATTAGTCGAAACTTTTGATTGGTTATCCTACCGAAAAAAGTGCGTTTTTGTGCAGGTTCAAGACCAAAAAGGCGAACGAAAACATGAAACAAAGAAACTTGTCGAGTTTCATAACCATCTACATATATAAACTATGACCTGAGGAAAGAGTAGATTCATTCTCATTTTCTTAGCAGTACCCGCAACAGGCACAAGATAAAGGAAATTCAACGGGTCAAAATAGTCTGGTATACTAATCAGCCGTGACTTACGTTAAAACAAAAGTTTTAACCCTACACTCGTCGGATCAATATCAGTTTCTGGGCAACCGTGCACCTACCCCTCCCCTAAATCAACATTAACGCTAACTTTTTAACTCATTATAACTTGTTGGATTAGGGGAGGGGTAGGTGCACAGTTGCCCAGAAACTGATATTGATCCCACTCGTCCAGTACCTGGGATATGGCCGCCAGTCTAAAGAAGGACAAAGCAATGTAGAAGTTCCAGTTCTCAATGGGTGTTTTAAGCTTTCGGCTTTCACAGTATGCAGAAACATACTCTTCTTCCGACAAAACTCCATCAGATGCACTCACTGCATTAAGAAACAATATGAAATCTTAAAGTTGAAAAGGAATCTGCACCAACAAGCACCTTTCAAACTAACGACATAATATCCGTGAGGCTATCATCAGGCACTTTCAAGAGAGAAACCTCAACATAAAAGTATAAACTGGAACTGAAATTGAGAGTACATCAGTAAATATCCCCCACCCCCACCCCTACCCTCCCCCCCCAAAAAAAATAGATAAATAAAGATAAAAAAATAAATAAAAAAACACAGCAAATGTTTGGACACTGGATTTTACCGATTAAGAAGTGGCAGCTTGTTGGTCCTTACACACCAAATACAGCTGTTTGAAATGGTATACATGCAAGTCATTTTGCACCTATAATTTTGAACAGCATCTTCACTGCAATATAGTCTAGTTTTATGGAGAGAAAATGCAAATATGTTTCTATAAAACTCTTGACTGTTCGGTCAAGCGATATAAAAATTCAATAAAACTGCGCTGAAAGTAAATTTTAATCCATGACAATTTTAAACCAAAATTTATTACCCGCGGCATGAAAACAAACTTCTTCTTCTGTGAGAAACATTTTCAACATATTTAGGTCCCAGTTAGCTGTTCACGGAGGACACGTCTCACATCTGTATCCAAAACCATGCTTGATTCATACCAAACAAACTGCCCATATTTTACAGGTTAGGATTTACGATCACGCACTTGTCTGCATGACCTGAATGGATGCCGCACGATCAACTAAGACGCGGAACTTCAAAGAAGAAGCATGACTTTTGGGAACAACATAAACATGGCGGTAATGCGATGAAACGTATAAAGAAATGCAAGTCCTTTGTCAACTACATTTACTTACAAATTGTAATTCTTATCAGCGGTCGTACAAATGTCTTCCTATGAGAATCTGTTTCCTATAAATGTACGCCCATTTCCTATTTATTACTGCAATAATAATATACATGAAAAAATTACTCGATTCTGATTGGCTGAGAGCAGTGCAGTTCAAGTGTAACACCAGTGCATAAAGTGTAATACCAGTGCAAAAAGTGTAACACCAGTGCAAATTACACATCGATTTTCTGGATTATGATATTCTTTATTTTTAAACGAACCGCTTTGAGTTCGTAGCGTTATCAGTTGATCTTCATCTTCAAATCCGCGTCAAATGCTTACTTCCTGTCCGTCCGCAATGAGATCTTCCGGCACTTCCTCCAGGTGAATTTTTTCATGTTTATATTATTAATAAGTAATCATACGGCTTTTCTCGTTCAATTTGAAATTAATTTGTACTTGTGAGTTTTTCAAAAAGCTGAAATTGCACTCGCCGAAGCGGCTCGTGCAATTTCAGCTTTTTGAAAAACTCACTCGTGCAAATTAATTCCAAATTGAACTCGAAACCGTATGATTACCTTTACTAATACATCAGGAAGACAAGATATTGTACTATAATTGTCATGATGTGCGCTTTGATTATGATCCCTTCCTCATAAAATATCATGCTTGGATAAAATAAATCGCTGCCAGTCCCACCACATCCCTTTAAATCCAAAATGTTCTGTAACAGCAGAATTCATGTATTTTCATCACATGGTTGTACATGCCCTTTTTGACAGTGAATGAAACATTTAACCCGTCTATAATAAAGGCGATCGGTATAAGGTCGTATAATATATTAGAAAATATCACAAGGAAATACGCGCGCTGATTGGTTAAAACCATGTTTCTATAACTCGACAGAAACACAAAAAAGTTGTTCGTTATTTTCCTTGGGCTATTTTCTTAAAGAAATAGAAAACATATTCTTCGTGTTTTTATCGAGTTATAGAAACACTCGTGAAAGTTTGCTAGAACTCGAAAAAGCTGTGGAAACACTCGGCTATCGGCTCGTGTTCCCACAGCATTTCTCGTTCTCCCAAACTTCCGCTCGTGTTTCTATAACTCGATAGAAACACGGAAAATATTTCCTATTTTTTTAATAAGTTTGTTTGGAAAAGAGACAAAGCACTGAGGTAAAAAAATCCCCAGGAGGAGGGGAGGGGGGACAATGTGTTAAGACCGGACATACCAAGATTAAAAGGTGAAGTATGCTTCAGTTCTTCAGGCGTGTGATACTGCAAGCAGCTGTATGCAAGATCGAGAATGGGATCACCGAGAGTGGCCAACTCCCAGTCCAATACTGCAATCACATCTGGCTGAAAAAAAAAAAAAAATAAGAAAGAAAGAAAAAAAGAAAGAGACAATGTTGAAATAGGAGATTTGACCCTTGCCCTGTTAATGCAATTCTAAGTAAAAATAATTTATCGGTAGCCCTAAAACAGGCTTTACCACGGCTTGAACCACTCTGCGCTCATACAAGTGAACGACAATTACCACCTTCATCGTTTAACTGAAATTTCCAATATCGGATCTAATTTCCACTCAAATTGCGGGAATACGATTTATCAAAAAAATTCAACATTCAACTCCACTAATCCACCCTTATCCTTACTCGGGCTAAGTCCGAGTTGAAATTCCGGCTTCAGTTTTTTTGTAGTCTATCACAAATCGAAGTTAGGTCCTTAACACGCATGCGCGACGTTTGACGTTAGACACATATGTCCAACAAACACAAAGAGCACACGGCATGTTAAAGAAAGGGTCGTTGTCGATCGTGGAAAAAGCGATCAGTGATAATATAAATTCTTCTTTTGTCACACGATGTAACCACTAGATGTTGATCGCGACGTTTCGACTGCTTACTCTTCTTCAGGCGATGAGATCGACTGATTCCTCATGACTCCCCTTCTAAACCAAAGAAATGAAGCAGACGTCCTTTATAATGATGCTCAAAGACGAACCAAAATTGTGATCGAGAGGTGCTTTGGAATTCTGAAGAGACGCTTCCCTTGCTTGCATATAGGGTTGCTTACCCGTCTTGGAAATTCTCTGGTTATCATTGCAGCCGCACAATCTTGCAACAATGCAGAGAGAAAGTGAAATGATTGACGTGGATTGGGATGATGATGACGAGGAACCTGAAGAACCTTCCAGAGCTGCAGATGCAATTGGAAACGCTAAACGCCAGTTAATTATCGCCCGCTAGTTTTCATACGCCCCTTACGTACATGTATGTAGATAATGTAGGAACAGGAAGACTACTCTTAGAAGAAAAGGTGCAGGTTGGTTAAAATTGATACAGCTTTGCCCCCCAAAAAACCCTTTTTGCCTTGCTTTCGGCAACATGAACACTTGCGTCGTGTTAATTTGTCTCTACTTATACCATACTGTCTCACCTAAACTGTTACAGGAATAAAAGGAGCTATAATGTACCTTATCACAATTTGTTTATTTTGTCATATTAAACCATATTTTATTACAAATCGTTCACTTTCAGCGTGGGTTTTCAAACACCAGTTATTATTATTATTATTATTATTATTATTATTATTATTATTATTATTATTATTATTATTATTATTGTTATTATTATTACTAATGATACACATCTTGATTGTCTTGTGACACATCTGGGGGGAGATCTATTGCCATTTGCGTGGATTGATTCTTGAGTTACCACTCATTTTCGCTACGTGTTCCTTTGTGGCTGAGATTAAGAATGGATCTTCACCTTTTTGGTCTGCTTGTTGGCATGCATCCCAGGCACTGTTTACAGAAATATATTTCAAATTATTTATTTTTCAAATTGTCAGGAAATAAATAAATAAAATAGAGGATTATTGAAAATTGCAAATTCGCTTACCAAACAACGGATTCTATCATCTTTTTCCTAAGCTTTGTCGTCCTTTTTCTGTCGTGGCTTGAGCTGGTACTCGGCATACTGCAATGGACACTTGGTCCCGGTTCATCAGTGTCTTCAATCAAACAGCTGTTGACTGCTGATGCAGCAAGGTCAACAGAGTCATCATTGAACTGATTTTCCAGTGGATTCCCTGACGCTGGAGTAACGTCAGTAACCAGCTTACTAATAGCATTTGGTGAAGCAGGGGCTTTACCATCACCTGTCTTCTTGCTTTTCCTCCGTTGCTCATCACATTCCTTTTTCGTTTGCAGTTTCATGCACTTCCAACATCCTGAATTGCTTTCATATCGCTCTTGTTTCCATCGCGATTTCCTGCGTTGAAACTTTGCACAACTTTTTTCCACGATGACTGTTTCCTTTTTAAGTTGACATTGTCATATCCTTTGTTTTCTATATCGGGATATTGCTTCCCGAACTCGGAAAGTAGAAGTTTTTCTTCTTGGCTAAAATTTTTATTTCGAGATTTTGACGCCCTTTTTCATCTGGCCTCTTCGAAACTCTGAACACGCGGTTTTTGGAAAACAATAGGAATTTTTGTTAAACTGAGCTGAGACGTGGTCTCCGTTGAATGCGGCTCCACTGCATTTAAATAATGCGATTTAGACCACGCCTAGCAGTGGTCTTTGCAGACCTTGTCTAAACCTCGATCTAGTCAAAACCCAGGTCTAACCTAAACTTCGTTTAAATATTCAGCTCATAGTGTCTTGCATTAACACCTTTGTTAACGACTTATCGGGAATCTTACCCAAAATCTTTTCTCATCTTACAGGTACCTCAGCATGACCAAAAATCAATTTCACGCACGCGCAGAAGAGAGAATTTTACAGACGAACGTATGAACTTAAAAGTCGAAAGTAAAAGTTTATGAGCTACAACTACGGCTTTCATAAGGTTTCGCCGGAATATTGTGTACAAAATATTAACGTTAAAAGCCTGGGAATAAACGATGTTCTATTTTTAAAATTCGAGCTTTCCAAGGCAAAATAAAAATAGCGTAAAACATACCTTCAACCGCCATACTTTCCCTTGGAAATTGGTGTAAGTCTAACTAAACGGTTACATTACTTGGAGCTTTAGCAGCCTTCACGACACAAATGTTGCATAGGTTTCGATGGATACCTCAAGAACATATGTTCTAAGTTTTATCCGCAACGTTTCTTCTCGTGAGCTATGAATTTCCTTCCTTCCCTTGCGTTTTGAAAGTTGAGTAAGCCAGTTGAGCCCAACTGCAATTGTTGTTGCAATTGTTGCAATTGCGCGAACATTTAAAGTGCCATCAAAACATATCAATCAAGGCAAACTTTTTAACTCTTCGTTCGCCGTCTTGCAGGATGGTTGGAAATAGACTGGATCTACTTTTCTTTTAATAGCCTCATCTTTATTGGTCAATTCTTATCTTTTTTAGTACATTTATCTTTTGTTGATGCTTCATAGAAGTCACGGGAAATCTGATTTTGTTTTTTTTTTGGCGTGAAAAGTGGTTGCTCTGTTTTTTTCATTCATCAGTTTAAGATGGAGTAGTTGAGGTACTATTTAACTTTTTGTAGTCCATTTCACAAGAAACGATCGTGCTATCTCGTCCCTAGTGCCTGCGTCTCGGTCAGCGTTGCCGCGTGCAAAATTGAAATGAATTTTTGGACATGACTTCACGGTGAAAAACTCAGGGGCATTCGCGACCGTCATCAGCAGAGAAACTATCAAAAAAGACGCCTCTATACAAGGTGTAACAAAGGCCGCGTCATAGAGACTAAACAACGATCCGAGCCGTGCAGACCGTACAGCGCTCACGCCCACTAAGATTGCAGACCTCCTGAATTTCGTCCTGAGATCACGTATTTCAAGTATAACTGATCGTTTTACGAACAACAGGAAGGTGCACCGATGGGAAGTCCCGTTTCCGCGTCATTGCTGACCTTTACATGGTGGTGTTTGAAAAACAAGCCATAGCAACCGCTCCTGAAGAACCGAGGGTCTGGAAACGCTATGTAGATGACACCTTTACCATCATAAAATGTGACGACGTGGACAACTTCCTCAATCACCTCAACCAACAGCACCCGTCCATCCGCTTCACCAGGGAAACTGAGTACCACAAGATAACTTTCCGTGATTCACTAGTGACTGGGGAACCTAACGGCAGACTCCCCATCACCGTATACAGGAAGCCCACGCACACCGACTAGTACCTAGCGTATGATTCACATCATCCACAATCAGTAAAACGCGGTATTCTCAAGTGCCTAAACGACCAGGCCAAACGTATCATCACTGAACTAATGGGGTAAAGCACAGGAAAAGAAGCATCTATCCACAGTTCTCATCGCTAACGGTTGTCCTCCTTCTTTCCCCGTCTAGAAGTCCGACACGACACTAAGATCCCGAGTAGTCAGAACAAAAGATCCCGCTGAACCCAGCAAGCAAGACGGCGTAGTCTACAAGATACCATGCGAATACGGTAAAGTCTCCATCGGAGAAACGGGACGAACTATGCAAGAAAGAACAAAAGAACACGACAGAGACATCCGCCTCGCTCGAACTCAAAACTCCCGCCGTTTCAGAACACGCCAATGAAACCGGACACAAGCCGCTTTGGGAAAACGTTCAGTTTATTGCTCGTGATAACCACTGGTACACGAGGAAGATAAAAGAGGCAATTTACATAACACTGCACCCTAATAACATCAATAGGGATAACGGAATTGAAATTCCAGAAGCGTGAATGCCGACAACCAAGAAACACCACAACAAATAAGCGGCGAGCTAGCGTGAAAAACGCCCACACATGAAAGCTTGGTTAACCAGTTGAAGGAGGAGAGAATGGAGGCATTACCCACCTATTTGGAGATTGCCGCGAAACCAGAAGCTTGATGAGTCCGTTGATTAGTATGTAGCAGCCCATCGTACTTAAGTAAATACATGTAATTATGGTTCGCTTTTAGATAGTTTTATTCGTCACAGGGACAATGACACTCGCAAGCGTCATCCTCAGGAGCCAAACGCGACTTGGCCTGAGCAGACGTATTGACATTTGTAGGTTGAGCGAGGCAATGCAATGGGTAATCAGGAGGATCTTAAGTTTGTTCAGATTGGTACATCTTTGACCTAATCATAGTACAAAATAAATATTGAAACAGTGAATGTTTGCATTTTATGCAGCATAAAATGTAAAAGCTTCATCAATCACACGAAACAGAAAAAGGAAGAGTAGTGAACTCAACTTGGGAATTGTGCTTATCAGAATGAAGTCAAACACGCAGAGCAGACGTGGCTGCTATTCAAATGGAGAAATCTTGCTTCTCTCCTATTCCCAATACTGCCTTAACCAGAGGATGATGTTGATGATGAATTATAAAATATCACTCATGTCATTTATGCCAAGTATCAAAATAAATCCTGCTGTTAACTAAATAAAAACTTAAAATTCATCTTAATCGTAGAACTTGCTTAATATACTTACTTTAGTAGGGTGTATGACAAGGTTGTCGAGCCTGTAATCCCCATGCACAATAACTGTCATTCAAACAAAACGTTTCATTAAGTTGTTGAAAATCTCAAGGTTGCTTTCGACAAAAACGTGCTGCAAAAGTTTAAAGACTTACAAAGGCGTGCAACGGCTTGAAAAACATCTGTACTTTGATGCTAAACCGGTTTAAAGTAATGAATATCACCAGAAACCAGTAAGACTTGAAGCATGTAAGTGCCTCTGAATGTCTTAAACTACAGGTTGTCCACATTCAGTATATCAAATACCATATTTGGAAAACGATAGAAACCGAATTAACAAATCAAACTGGCTTCAGTAGTGTGACGTACTTACTGGGAAATACGCACCTCTGGTCAAAACATGGCGGACACGTCGTTGCTACAAATGCAAGTGGCTTACGAAGCGCCATGGAGCGGGACTGTCACCAAGCTCGAAGACTGGGGAAAGTAGTTTCCAAATATGGTACTTGAATCTGGACAAGCTGTGAATGCGCGTTACACGTTTCTTAAAAGTCTTGTGAGTTTGTGATATCACTTAAAAATTTACAATTCACCGACCCAACGCAGCATCCAACAAACTATGTCTGATCATCCACCTGGTTGAAATGTGAACGTTTCTTTTAATTTCTTTTCAATATAGGGCTGATTCCGCAAGTGTGTAAGATGAGGCGATGCTGGGTTCTGATTGGCTATCCCAGTGGATAAGATGCGGCTACCTTGCCCTTTTGGGATTTCCCGCGCTATCCCGCGAAGGACAGCAAAGTAAAATGGCCTTATTTTAAATCCTTTATTGTACAAGTTTGTTCGGTCAATATGGCTGGATATTGGCCTCGTTATGTTTTACGATTATATTTACCTCGACTACGCCTCGGTCACTAAAAACGCAAAAAAGAACTCGGCCAGTGTGCAGTTATCTTGACCGCGCGTTTAGTCAATGACGGAAATGTATTTCTTTTTACATTTTAACTTTACTACTGTAGTGATTAGAATTCACAGATTATTATATAAGCATGTCTCACAACGACTGGGTACTACCGAATTCACGAATTTGATTGGCTGAAACTGATATTGAAAGCGGTCTAGGTTTTCCCATCTAGACCGCTTACATTTTGCGGCGAAAAGCTGTAAAATAAAATGTAAAAATATGGACTATTTCCTTCTAACGATATTTAATTATGGAAACGATAAAAAGCCTGATGAGAAAACAGTATAGAGGACGAGTAAACCTTGGCAGAATTAAGTTCGGCTCATCGCCATCCGCAAGGAAAATATCAGCTAGTGCAAACCAGTTACATTAAACGAATTAAATTGTTCTTGTTTGTCATATAATAAACATCTTATTAACTGAGCTTAGTCGGTCTCTATGGGAGAATCTTGACCTCGGTCGTGTGTACAGTTCGGTCTGTACTCACGACCTCGGTCAAGAATCTCCCATACAGACTTCCTTCTCGGTTAATAAGAGCTACCTAATGCCGATCAATGTACCACAGGACAAACAACATTCTGGCCAATTCATCTGTACAAATTACTGTCTCATTGTTGATCTATTGCTACAGAGGCAAAAAGCCATCCAGCAGCTTTAAAAGAGAGCAGGAAAAAGGGAAATAGAGACATCACTGTTATCAAAACCAACTACCTGTCTTTTTTGTAGTTATATTTGGAACATTTGCTCTAAGCCAGGAACCCAGCCGATCCATAACACTGATATTACACGTTGCTGCTGCCTTATACTGTTTGCTCCAGGTCGATACCTGAAAGGTTATCCAACAACGCAAAAGAGTAAGCTTATTAGCGTATAGAATATATAAGTTTCCACCTTAAGAGGAAATGCAGAATATGGGGGAGATAGGATACCAAAATTAGGTCGAGTTCAAGACGTGTCTTGCGTTATAATAACGTGGTTTATTATATAAAATGAAGTGACATACCAAGTGATAGTAAATCAATAATGATACCACACGTGTGGATAAAAAAGGTATCAAACGTGTGTGATTGACCACTGGCAGGAAAGCATTTTTACTGATTAGTGGTATACCACTGAAGTCTATATAATAAAAATAATAACAATAATAATAATAATAATAATAATAATAATAAAGAAAAAAAAATAAAGAAAATTAGATGGTCACTTTGGGAAATAAAATTGTTTTCTCTTCTCATGCTGAAAAGATTTAGAACAAACATGAAAGTAAAGAAGGAACAGTGCACAATATTCAATTTTCCCTTTAAATCTGTAGAAGCCACAAGTGGCCAGAAACCGAAGAGAAGTTGTAAATCAAATTGTTGAGATCATGTGATTAAACATAACTCAAAATTTCAAAATGCCACCGAAAGGAAAGCAAAGAACAACAAGTACAGGCGATCAGTGAAACTCATTAAAAACTGATGTACTTTTAACATCTGCTGTTTTTCAGTATAAATATAAAAATATACAAAAATAGAACGGTTAACATTCAAAACAAAATTCGCTCTCAATGGAAATCTTAGGAGTTTCTTTCATGGGGGGCAATTTTATACATGTTGCCTCTGGGAATCTCACCACTCAAGCGTGCGAGCAGACCTCGAGCTACTATTCTATCGTACAATCTGATTGGTGAGCGACCAAATGAAAGATCTCTCATTACAGAAATCGTTCTGCAGCTCAGGTCCGCAGCCGTTTTTTGGGGGGGCGGAAAGAATAGAGTACCGGAAAAACGTCTGCGATTGCAGACTAACGTTTCCATTCACGGGACAAATATAAGAGTTATTTAATTAATATACTCAAATTGTTGATATCATTTCTAAACATAGGCATATGTGGACCCATTATTTGCCGGTTCCAAGCATGGATGGCTGGTTGGCTCAGCTGGTAGAATATTGCACCGGTATACCTGCAGGTCACAGGTTTGAATCCTGTTCCTGCATATTCGTTATGCCCCAAAATCACATTTGCTAAAAATTGGGATAATAAAATTGGGATCTGCAATGCACAAATTGTTGATATCATTCCTAACATAGGTATCTATGGACCCACTACTGGTCTGCTGCCGGCGTGAGTGACTAATCCTTAATCTTACTTGACAATGACGTACTAGCACAAAATGACAAAGGAATTTGCAAAATACAGAAAAGCAAAGCATGATACTTTTTGTTGGAATTGTTTAAGGCCCATGGTCTACAAAAAGTAATTTTAGTTGAGTAGTTCGATAAATTATGACACTAACACATAACAGCTGTTCTCGTCTGCATCACACAGGTAACTGAAAAATCCCCGGTCGCTAAAAATCTTCGGAAATTAAGGCCTAATATTGTTTGATGACTAATTTTGGAGCCGAATATTCGCAGTTATTTGAGGCTATTGTCAAACGTTTGCACCACATATTAATTGTGGTTATCATTTCAATTCTACAGTATCTATCGCATCGTATTTTGTAACTACTTTGTCCTCGTTTAGAGGATTTAAAATGTTTGTATATCATATGTGTTTTGGAAATCGAATACATAGATTTTTATCGGATCGAGGATATGCAACTAGGGTTTCTGTAGAGACTTAATAGAACGCGAAGGCAAATATCGTAAGACACCTTATAGATGTTGCGCGAAGACCAACATTGTACAAGACCCTGAATATTTAATTTGCGATAATTGCGGTCCAATCTAGAACTGCAGAGATTGTGGGGATAGTTTCTAAAGAAACTGGTGCTGTGTCGGTGGGTAATTGAAGCACAAGAAATTGGGATAATGAAACGAATTGATAAAGTAAGTTATACCACCGTAAGGTAAAAGGGAGGTGCTGACGTTTCAGGCTAACGCTCGAAACGTCAACTTCTATATATATCTATATCTATATCTATATCTATCTATCTATCTATCTATCTATCTATCTATCTATATTTAGTATAAATCTACTAGCGTTCTATCACAAATGCCGCGCTCTGATTGGCTACGCTACCCTCTATCTATTTAAACAATAGAGTGTTTCTGTCGAGAAACTATCGGCTGATAGTTGCCCCGCGGAAATTTAATGTTCTTAAAACAAATATTCGCCTGAGAAGCAAAGCTTCGAGGGGAAATATGCTAGTTTTAAGAATATCAAATTTCCAAGGGGCAACTATCGGACTGATAGTTCCGAGACATAAACACTCTATAGTCTTTATTGTTCACCACTAAATTTTCTTCCACGCGCCAGTTGAAAAAACAGTCAAAACCCACTTAAGACAGATCAATCAAATGTTTATCCATACGCACAGCCTGAAATTTCAATAATTCGCAACGTACATTGCCTAAAAAATACGGTATAACTGTCAGAAAATTCACATTTTCACGGACGGGCACTTTCCATCCGGGTATTTTCCTCGGAAGGGCACTATGCGCTGATAGTGTGTCTCCGCGGACGAACACTATCGCGTCACGTGATCAATTTAAACCAATAAGAATCGGAGGAAATTTAGTGGTGAACTATAATCTGTGATAGATAGTGAGTAGCGTAGCAGTGTGCCATTGCTAACAAAATGGCGGCAGCTTCTTCACGTTTTCGAAGTGTCCGTGAAGAAGATTTACACAGTTTACTGGTCGAGGCTGTTTCATAAAACACAAAGTTTTGAGCGCTTTTTATCCGCTTTTTTTATAATTGTAATATTAATCTTTATATATAGAAATTTAATGTAGTCTTAATTTACGCAGGGCCCCTTTTGATACCAGCCAAGTGCTGATTGGGCCACCCTGCCTAAATAAAGTTGACTTCACTTCACTTCACTTCAACGACTAATAGACTTATACTAAAACAATTAGATTATTCGCTCTCGATTTCTATGCGTGATAGTTTGAGCCCTCGTCAACTATCGCGCGATAGAAATCTCGAACTTATAATCTAATTGTTTAATATATATACTTAGGAGTACTATATGTGAAACAACCACTAAACTCGTACACTCCAAATAATCATATTAGAATAAATGTTTGAATGAAAATTTGCCCTGAGTGGGATTTGAACCCACGTCCCCCATATTACTAGTAAGGTGTGATAACCACTACACCAGGACAACCACGCTGGCAACGCGGCCAATCGAAGAGGTGATTTATGTGGCTGAAGACGTGGGGCCACAAGTGTATCATGTGTCGTGTATCACGTATTTGATCCTACGATTGGTTTCATATGGAGGTATAGGCTTCCACTGGCTTGTCACCTTAAACGAAAATTTCCGGGGGGCCCTCGTCGGGGAAGTCACTTGCTTAGGCAAGCACAAAGCGGGACACCAAGTCACCGCTCCAGAAGGCTCGATTAGCACCAGAGAAAGGCCAACTCGAAATGGCTATATGTTCATTGATGCAAAGGCATACCGAGGCCATCAATTTATGTGGGGGTGCTATCACGATCAAATTCCCGAGTGACAGAGTGGTGAACCACATTAACAACAATAGGAGGGAAAATCGACTCTGAAACTTACAACTACTATCCCAGCAGTATAATTGCCTCAAAGCAGCTCAATTCCACCCATCAAAAGCCAAAGCCAGTAAGAGCCGTTCACCCCGACCCTCAGATAAGAGCAACTAATAATGATATGGATGTTGTTTCCTACTACCCAAACTTGTACGCTGCTGGTCAGATTCTGCGAATCAATCCTGTGACCGTGAATACCACTTCCGCTGGGAGCGCGAGGCGCAACAGCGCAACTCTGTCTTGGGGCTCGCTTCCGCAACGAAGGGCTAAAGATAAAATCTGTTCCTATAGTATGGAAGTACTTGTGAGACCACTGTCTCAGGGCTCAAACCAAGATGAACTAGTTCAACTCACGCAAGCCAACAGCACACAGCGCGAAACGCGGCAGGGTCACGCAGTCAGCGCAAAACCCAGACCTTTCGCACCTGATACAACAATCCCACGTCGATCCAATCCAATCTTCTTCGGTAGACCAAAGCTCCGAGGCTCCAGAGTTCCGCTTGACTTTCAGTTTAAACCAGGGTTCGTTGAGCAGAGAGTACAAGCCACTGAAGAACGAGAAGCACAACAGCAGGTCGAACCAACGCCCGCACCTCGAACCACACCAATTCGAGTACTTAACCCAAACTAATTCTCGTACCTTGAGCCGTATGCCCTATGGCTTAAGCTTTGCAAGGGCACGCTAGGTACGCTACGGAATCAGGACGGCCCTTGTTCTTAATCCTTTAGTCCAACTAACGACCGTCAGACCAGCGATCGGGAACAAACTATAAAAGAGGAATTAGAGCGGAAATTTGCCGAGATTCTACAAGTCACATTCGATACAATTGAGGTAGGAGAGGAAAAAGGAACGCAGCGAGGCGTGAACAGCAAAGTCAGGAATATCTACTACCAACAAGCCAGCATCAACAGCAATACTCACATTATTTATTACCACTGAATCCTCCATCGGTGAAGCTTTGCAAGAGTCAAGATGAACAATCCTGAAAAGGATCGGTAATTGCTTGAGATGGATCGGGTTGGACTATCGCTACATTCGATGCCCATTAACTGAAGCACAATCCACTAGGAGATGGTACTTACGTCGTGAAACCTGCCAACCTTCGAAAGTCTAAGAACAGATTGATCAATCTGAAAAACAATGATGACTTCTGCTTTCGTTGGTGCCATGTCCATAACTTGAACCCTCAAGAAAGAAATCATCAGCAGACAAAAAACAGTGACAAGCAGCTCGCTAGCAAATTGGACTACACGACCGTAGAATTTCCAGTGCAAGTAAAAGATATCCCTAAGATGGAAAAGATGTACTCGATTAACGTGAACTTATTCGGCCTTTCAATTTTAGGGCCCTACCCAATCTACGTTTCGAAGAAAAATTATGAGAATCAATGGAAGTATTGCTTATTAGGACACGTGTGTGCGATACATTAGAAGACTTAGAATTGAGAGAACACTAAGTGCTAATCAAAGATTTCAATTGATCTATGGGCCACCAGACCAAGCACGCTAATTGGAAACACTTTTGCATGTACTGCCTCCAACACATTAAAAACGAAGTCATACTAGAAAAACACAAGAACAACTGTACGGCAACCAATGGAGTGCAATATGCACGGAATCTAAGATGAAATTCAGAGGGTTACACAAGCAAATAGCAGATTCATTTGCCATCTACGCTGACTTTAAAGGAATCACCAGCCCCGCGACGAGCGCAAAGCGCAGAAAGCGCCGAGGTCACGACAGGAGTCAAGCCACGGAGTGCAACGCTGAAGCGTCCGATGCGACCTTCGGTCAAGTCGTGCCCTTCGCACCGACTCCGGCGGCAGGAGCCACCGAGGAAAGGATGGTATTGGAGTGGACTTAGAGTACCCTCGAGAAGTCCACGACCTGAATAACGACTACCCTTAAGCACGTGAAAGAATGAACATCGCGGCAGATGTGCTATCAGAACATTCGAAGGAGATATCAGACAAGTTCAAACTAAGCACCATACCAACAGCTAAACTAGTGTCTACACTAATTTCTCAGAAAAACCTGACGGATGTAGCCCACTACCACACCTCCAGTTGAACTAGGAACTAGGAATGAAAGTAACGAAAACCCATCAAATACTGTCATTCAGTCAGTACCCTTGGCTAAAAGAATACATTGACTTCAACATCAAAAAACTAGTGGAAAACAAGAACTCATTCGAAAAGGACTTCTTCAAATCAATGAAGAAGAGTGTGTTCGGCACAATGACGGTGAACCTTAGTAAAGCTCTCCGCATCATTCATCCTCGCCTTAGTTATGACCAGGTACTTCAAACGGGTTTGCCTACAGTGCTGGAGCGCCATACTGCAGCTTGCGAACGCTTTCTGCAGTCTCTGTCTGGTTCGTCATCACCGTGTATGTCTAGTTTGCTTCCCGTAAGTGCAGGTGCCTGTCATAACTATAACGTGCGCACTCTCAGGAACCAACTAGTAAATACAAATAGGCTTCACCGCACAGACAACTTCGTCACATCTAAATACTCGTAACACATGTTTTTCTTCTTGTTTTGTACTGTCGCTTATTCTGACCTCTTTTGTAATTTAGCTTCTGCTACAATATTAGAGAATAAACTTATTAAACGGGTTGACATCGGGCCAGTGGCGAATGAAGTCAAACTAATCAAACTGGCTGCTAGGCCCTTATTTTTGAACAGTAGGATCATCAATGAAAACATACAAAAGAAAAAAGGAGTCTTACAAATGGATCGCCCAGTCTACGTACATGTAGCTTGACAAAGTTCTCATGACGACTTCCACTACAATTACATTTAGATGAAGTACGGTGATTCAGCGCCACTCTTATTCACAAACACGGACAGTACGAGGTAACAATTAGAGAGGTATCTTCCGACCTTTAGGAATCCAAGGAACTCGTCGATAACAGGGATTACTCGAAAGATAGACCATTTCACTACAGCGCCAATAAGAAAGTCATTGGTAAATTTAAGGACAAATGTGGTGATTTATTTATTACTGAATTAATCGAATTCATCGGGTTGAGGAGGTAATGGTATTACTGCTGGATAGAATACACACATATGCCTATGGGCGTTATAAAATCCCAAGACCGTAGGGGAAGTCAGCGTAGCCAGCGAATAAACAACAACACAAAGTAGTTACAAAGTACGATGCAATAAATACTATAGAACTAAAATGTTAACCATAATAAGTGGTGCTAAAGCGTGGCAATGGCCTCACATAATTATATCAGCCAATCGGATTTTAGTATATATCACTGCATTTCGCGCGTTCTGATTGGTTACTCGGAGGTGATTAGCAAAGTACTATTCACCTCCGAGCTGCCGAAGAGAAACAAAACGGCCTCCCGTTTCGGTTTCTGAAGAGGACATTATTTGAATAAACGCTAGTTATTTAGCTTGTGTGGTATAGACTAAAACAATTATTCACCTCAGTGTCGGTGAAAGTGGTGGATGTTTATACACTTAATAGCCACCACTGTGAATAATTGTTAACTATTACCAGCTTCAAATAACTGCAATAATTGATTACAAAAGCACAAAGCGCAGCTCATAGTCACCAAATAATACTAGGCCTCAATTTCCGAAGATTTTGAGCGATCGGGGATTTTTCAGTTACCTGTATGATGCGGACGAGAACAGCAGTCAAGTGGGCTTTGCTCGTGTCATATTTCTAACTACTTAGACACAAGCACATTCCTGTGAAACACAGACTTTATAGCCTGAAACATTTCCTGCTTCCCATTACCTGCCTCCTTAAAGGGTTTCCTTGGTGACCAAAATCAGAAAGGCCCAGGCTTTTCCAATCAATGCTATGTAACCTGGCCAGGGTGGTAGCCATTGAGAAATATATAGCTCGTTTTTCACTGGTTGTGAGGTCAGGTAGAGCTGGGTTTCGAAATATACGACCCTAGAGTGAACGTAAAGAAAGTATTATAAAACATCCTTCTAAATGTTAAGCACAAACCAAAGTACCTACAGCCAACCACAACAAATGCACAAGTCTAATGAACCAATCTAACGAACCAATCTAATGAACCAATCAGCTAACTAAAGGCAATTGCATGATGGAAGCACTGACTGACATAAAACAGAAAGGAGATTGTTGCAAAAAGTTATAGTTTTGCTTTGGATTGATAGAGAAAGAAAGGCACAATTCTTTAGTTAATCACCTTACTGTACCCATGCAAAACCAAGGATATTGCTAAATTATCACCATGTTTGACTGGAACCAAGAATACAACATGCAGCTATTTTCTTAGTATCTCAGCATTCTTTGGAGCCACAAAAGGGGTGAGCAAAAACATGAGCAAATCACAAAAAAGCAAAAAATTAATAAATACAAAAGATTTTGTTAATTTGGCTCATTTTTGGCTAACAGGATGAAAAAAAACAAACCTTGATTTTGTCCAAGAACAAGCACAATATTTTCCAACTACAGACCAAACAAGATACTGTAGTTCAAAAAGTGCTAACTGTTATTCAAGTATACAGTATGGTTCATTGCTAAACTGCTAATTGCACATGTGCGGCATTTGGGGTATTTTTTTAAATTCAGCTTTCAAAGAGTTTCTGTGCAAATTTCAATCTCAAAAAAAGAAAACAGCAAGTGCATACCAAACATGGGACAGTTAGCTTCTATAAGCTCTTTTGCATGTTAAATGAACTGAGGAACAGCCCATATTAGAGGTTTGCATTACTGCTGGCTACAGAATAAATCTGTCATGCTCCTGAAGACATGTAAACATACACATAAGGGATCAATATAAGTATCTGGGCAACGGTGTACCTACCCCTCCCATAACCCAACAAGTTATAATAAGTTGAAAAGTTAGCATTAATGTTGGGGTAGGGGAGGGGTAGGTGCACAGTTGCCCAGATACTTCCACTGATCGCACATAAGCTGAATCGGTCAGTTATTTCAGTTGCTTATCATAAGGACGTACATACCTTTTACGAACCGAGTTCAAGGTCCATACTGTAAGTTACAGACCGAGTTTTCTTGGCTCGAATTTAAGGCCCAAGCGCAAAGCGTGCTGGCCATAAATCTGAGCGGAAACAACAAGGATCCGTTACGTAACTTACAGTACAGACCGAGAAAACAATATTTGTAAGATATATATTATATCTCTGGCAACCAAAACAAACTTTTGAATTTAGTGGGCCGTACAGTGAAGTACGGCCTGCTAAATTGACCAATCACAGGGCACGTACTAGCTGAGAGATATAATAAAGTAGATTACATCTTTCACAACTATTGAATGAAAAAAAAATCTGATCTTTAGCAATCTCATGTGAGGTTCAAAATGACAAATAAGAAGCACATTGTTTTTTATACCTTAACATGCTCCATAACATAAAATTCAGTACCAGTGACTGATGGGTCATCACAATATAAGAAAGGCTTAGGTACTGGAAAAGACACACTGTGTAGAGCAGATAGAATCCTGAACTCTCTACTGACCTGAAAGAGGAAAAAAACAGATACATGTATAACAGAGCAAAGATAACACAGCAGTCCAAGGCTGAGATATAAAAACTTTAATTCTCAGACTTGTCTTCAATACGAAACCAAAAAATAGTCAATAAACCTGGTGTGCCCCTTTCAGTAACTTTCCGGGTGGTTTCTTTCTCATGACAGCTTTCTTTCCATTCTTGGACAAACAAAAGGTTGGATTGGACTGACCTGCACTGTTTGAACAAAACATATAGTTAGCACTGACACAGGTGCTGTACAGGGGCCAAACTGCTCAGATCGAAAGACGATTTTACTCGTCCCAGGGAGTCTCCTTAGGGCTTAAAGGGTTAAAGGAAAAGTGCACATTGCAACCTGGTGGACAATTTGAATCAGACAGAGTTTGATGCTACGATGGCTTGAAATAGTGAATGTAATACACCAGTCAAAGTAAATCCTCCCCCAGCTCGAGTAAGATGGGAACATTGACTCTCAAAACTGTCCTGGTACGTGGGTTCTTGGATGAGAATTGCTTCTTCGGTATCCAAACAGGAAAAAAAATAAGAATAAAAGTTGGAATCTCAGCATATATTTTCACTGGTAGGTGGGGACAAGCAAGGACATCGGAATGAAAATATTTCCCTGGGGGTGGGGACATCTTTCTTTTTCTCCAAGTCCCTGTCTTTTCTCAGGTTTGGGAGGAGGAGGGGGAAGGGATTCACTTTGACAAGAGCATAAACTCCTTTCTACATGTATCTCTTGCAACGATTGTCAGGCAGACAAAATGTCCGTTTGTACCCGCTTTGAAGAAGCAGTGCCCTAGAAAAAGATAAGAAAGAGGTACTCCTACTCCTTTGGCATATCAATAGCGTCCACGCCCCATTGAACCGCAACGGTGCGGGTTATTATTGTCCGACGCTTATTTACACCCAGCAATTGAGTAACACCATTGATCATGCGTATAAAACGAGCTTCACAGCCTTGCCCCATTACATTGGGACGATGAACTGTAAATTTTTAAGTCACAATCATTGTTTCAAACCAGCGTAGCATCAAACTATGTCCACAGGGTGTTCAGTAGGCGTCGGAGATCGGAGAATTCTCCGTCAACTACGAAGAATTCTCCCGTCAAATTTCGATGGCCTGAGCTAGTGTTAAATTCAGACATGGAGCGCTTTCAGAATATTCTCCTGTTACTTTACACAATTCTCCTGCTGCTACAATTCTTATTGAATACCCTGAATATAATACTGATTTTTCTCGTATTTGAGTAATATGATAATTAACGAACCTGTACTGTGAAATGGACAGATGTCCTTCATTCCCAGAGAAGAATGCCAAGTTTACTTTTAAGTATTCATGAAGGGCATTTTGGTCAAAATTATGTTCTGCTCGAACATCCGTCAACTCTTCCATTTTGCAAAGGGTCACGCACGGCTTCAAGTAGCCATCATTTCCAAAAGAGCAACACCGAAAAGACCCTGGTAACGAGTTTTGAACGTATAGGCTTCTTCAACATGGCGCCCAAGGGGAGGGGGGGTGGTAGTATACCGGTCAGTACGGCTATTTGCGGGCCATGTTGGGCATTTGCCGGTTTGTAGCAGTTTAGCCTGGGATAGGGTATATTGAAATCACAAAGTTTGGATCTAGAGTAGAGTATCATTTTCTATAGGTATTCTCTAGGGTATCAATTAATGTTAGATCAGTCTAGTCTAGAAAAACCGGACTCGAATGAAGAAAATTGACTAAGGTAAATTTATCTACAACTCAGTTTTAATTTGATAGCCATCACTGGAAACTGTATTGTAAATAGGGAGGGATTTGGGGAGAGTAGTCTAGTATAGGTAGCAACATTCAGCTGAACCACCGTTCTTTTTAAGGTAGTAAAAGCTAAGATGCCAGGGTCTTAGACGCAGGTCCCCACCCATGATACTCGTAGAGTACCTCCCCCGGGTATGTAGGCAGGTTTCAATGGCGGATCGTCGACCACCGCCATTTGTTTGACGAATATAGAGTAAGCTATGTATGACTATGTCATCTCCTTGGCGAAAGTTGCGTTGTTCGAAATCGCAAGTACGATTGGATCTTATACTGCCAGCTGGACAGTCGTTTAGATGGAGGGAGACAGCCCCAGGTGAATGGACCAATGTATTGAAAGGACGTATTTGGACTCTGAGACAAGATGACACAGGAATTTCTTATCGTGTTCTCGAAAAAGCAAACCTCAAAACCCCAAAACCTTTTTCGGAAACATCAGAAACTAAAGGAAGTGACATAGATATATCTTCCGTGGACGAGACTGATCACGAGGACATTCTACGTGACTATTTTCAGTTGAATGTAGATCTTGATACTCTATTTAAGCAGTGGAGCAAAACTGATCCTTACTTTGCTAAGACATCAAGACCATTTCGAGGGGTTCGCCTTCTCAGACAAGATCCAGTAGAAACTCTGTTTGGATTTATCTGTTCGTCCAACAACAACATTCCAAGGATTAGTTCAATGGTAGATAAACTTTGTTATCATTACGGAGAATTTATCGGGGAAACAAACGGTATTGCTTATCACTCGTTTCCCCTAATTAAAACGTTGGCAACATCCGAGGTTGAGGATCATTTGCGCAGTTTAGGGTTTGGGTATAGAGCAAAGTTTATCAGTCAGACTGCCAGGTATGTTTCAGAATACCAAGATGAAAACTGGCTGGAAAATTTAAGGAATGTTTCATATTCAGAAGCTCATGCAGGTAGGAGGGCAGTGTTCTTGAAACTGGGTAGCATGTTGCTACAACTGTATTACATAATCATGTATTCTGTAGCTGCTCCATTAGTCACAGCAAAATGTGCCCATTCCATTTTGGCAAAATTAAATCCCAGCGAAAATAAATAGCTGCAAGGTTGCAGACTACATGGCCAATTGGAGATATGAAAATTAATGTCTTTTCATTATGTTTTAAAATATTTCACTTTTTTGCCACAGTTACTCATGAAATAATCTTCAACAGTCAAAGAGAAATTTGGTATCTCTGCACTCCCTAGTACTAACATTTTTTTTCTTTCCTATTGTCAAGCACTATTGCTGCATTTGTATGTTGTTCATATACAGGAATCATTGTGTAAAGGACCCAGTTGTTTATCTCTGGAATAAATGTACAACATGCTTTCAGTTATAGCAGTTACAGAACATTGCTTGTTTTTTTTTTTTTGGCTCAGCGCTTTGTGAGCTGCCAGGCGTGGGGGCCAAGGTTGCAGATTGCATTTGCTTAATGTCCCTTGACAAGCACGATGCAGTACCAGTAGACACTCATGTTTGGCAGATAACGTCCAAATACTACATGCCAGACCTTGGAAAAGTTAAGTCTCTAACAAGCAAAGTTTACAAGAAAATAGGTAAGCATTGACTCAGGGAATTTATTCTGCTAAACAGTGCTATTTGTTCCAAATCAAAGGTGCTTTTTTTCTCACCTGATAAATTCAATAAGTACGTATACCCACAAAGCATTAGTGCTGCCATAGGCCATTTTTTTTACCTCTGGCATGAAGTAAGATGAACTAGGTGTACATGCTGAACAGAAATTCCCATTCCCGTTTCGGTGTATTTGAGTCTGTTTACAAGGATGTGGTTGAAAGTTTTGGCAGATCCTGTTACTCCTGACTGTAGGTTCAAGATATTGAATCTTTATACAAATGGAGATGTCTGTGAGTTAGGTGATAGTTATTTTCCAAAGTCGAGGTGAATAGTGGCAGAATATTTCTAAAGCCACTATTCATCAAGATTGAAGAGTGATTGTTTTAGTATAGGAAGTAACCTCAGTGACATCTCTTGGAAACAGCTTTAACCCTGTAAGCCCCAATATCAATATTAATTTTCTTTTAACTGTTCTCATATATTTGTTACGATACTAGTGAGGAGAATTTGTTTAAATATCAATACAACTCTTTTTTGGTGATCATTTTCATTATTCTCATAACCTGAATGATTGATGAACAGTGAATATTGTAATGAGAGATTGGATGCTGGTCACTACTGAGACTTAAAGGGTTAAAGTGAGAATTGATGGTAATTGGTACATACTAGATAAAAATGTCTTACTCATGTTGGTGTTTTCATCCTGACAGGTGATTTCTACAGGCAGCTGTTTGGTGATTATGCTGGATGGGCGCATTCTGTATGTCAAATTTGATTTAACTAAACTAGACATCACCCTTAGTCGTCAATCAATTGAGTGGAATCATTATAGAAACTGGGTGTGAACGAGCTGGTACATGGGGTACATTGTTATTAAAGTGACCTGTTAGCTTATTGAATGCTCTGTGCTGGCACAGTATGGTGACTGTGTTCTCAAGGGGCTAACGTCTAAAACCTCATACACAAGGTAGCTAATACAACCATTTGATTTGATCCAAGCAGGTATTGTTCACCGCTGATTTGCGGAGATTCCAAAACATCAAAAACGCGGAACCTGCTAGAAAACGGTCCTTGTCTGCTCAGGTAAGTACATATTAGACGCAATTCCTGACCGGTGTGTCTGGTTAATGGGGTTTCCTAGCTTACTTGCATTAGCACTGTGGCATTTTGTAATATTGTAATGTAGTCGAAACAATAACAAAGCTGCTAAAATGCATATTTTTCCTCAACTAGTTTTTCCATTGGTGAACTAAAAATGTAGTTGTTTACAATGAAGCAAATCATTCAATGTGTCTTTTATAACATCAGCATCTTTGACTGTTTAGGTGCGATCAGAAACAAAACGAAAACAATTTTTGTCGAACAAAACCTGTCCTGTTAATGGGTTGTTAGGAAACCTAAGACCCCGAAAACTAAGACCTAAGACCTAATACACCGAAAACTAAGACCCAATTAGTCTTCTCTTTTTTCACTTTCTCAGGGGGTCTTTGTTTTCCTAATTTACCTATGGTAATTACGAAAACTAAAACCGCCACCAACGATTGAAAAACAGAGCTAGATGCAAATATGTTATTTCCACTTTCTTGTCAACGTTCCCGCTTGATCAACCAGTATAGCGTCAACATGGCACTTTCGGGAGTTTCGAGAAACGCGTGCAATTCAGGAGTTTCAATCGATGGGTTTTCAGGAATATATTTCACGCCAGATGTATGAGGTGATGTTGAGGTTTGTTGGTTTCCTGGGAACTGCCTCGTTAGTTATGAAAGTTAGGCGTGAAAGTTAACAAAAAGTAGGAAGAAAAAAAGAAAGGCAATTAACTGCATCTATTTGTACAATCAACTGAGTGTAGTATATATTACACAAAATAACCTGGAAGTAGAGGAAGTGAAATCTCGAGGTATATTAGTATCCCGGAAACTCACTCGCCTTTAGACAACATAACCTGGGAAGGTTGCCAAGAAAGTGGAAATCCCACATTTGCATCTATTTCTTCTTCTTTTGTTGTTTCAATCGTTAGTGTAGGATTTTTAGTTCTCACAATTACCGCAGGTAAGATACGAACATTAAGACACAAGCGGGAACATTGACAAGATAATATTTTTATATTTTTTCCGGTCGTTAGTGGAAGTCTTAGTTTTCTTAAGAAAACTAAGACTCAAATGGGAACGTTGACAAGAAAGTGGAAATGAGATATTTGCATTTAGTATGACCCAACCAGTGGACTAATGCAAATACCACAATCTGATTGGCTACGTTATTAGTAAAGGTAATCATACGGTTTCGAGTTCAATTTGGAATTAATTTGCACGAGTGAGTTTTTCAAAAAGCTGAAATTGCACGAGCCGCTTCGGCGAGTGCAATTTCAGCTTTTTGAAAAACTCACAAGTACAAATTAATTCCAAATTGAACGAGAAAAGCCGTATGATTACTTATTAATAATATAAACATGAAAAAATTCGCCTGGAAGAAGTACCGGAAGATCTCATTGCGGTGGGACAGGAAGTACGCATTTGACGCGGATTTGACACTTTATTTACTGATTGGCTGATGAAGATCAACTGATAACGCTACGAACTCAAAGCGGGTCGTTCAAAAATAAAGAATATCATAATCGAGAAAATCGATGTGTAATTTGCACTGGTGTTACACTTTTTGCACTGGTATTACACTTTTTGCACTGGTGTTACACTTGAACTGCACTGCTCTCAGCCAATCAGAATCGAGTAATTTTTTCATGTATATTATTAGAGGACTATTAATAATAGTCCTCGAGTAGTGAAATTCGTGACGCTTTCTTTCGTTTTATTCCCAAATAAATATTTCTTCAACTCACATTTGCGAACTTTATTACTGCATTTACTGTCCGACTAGTTGGGTGATACTAAAACAATTAGACCCTTCACCCGCAAGGGCTACGGGTGTAATTGTTAATTAGTTCTTTTTTTTTTTTTCAATCGTTGGTGGGGGTCTTAGTTTTTGTAATTAACGCAGGTAAATTAGGAAAACTAAGACCCCCTGAAAAAGGAACAAACAAAGAAAACGAAATGGGTCTTAGTTTTGGAAGTCTTAGGTCTTAGTTTTCGGGATCTTAGGTTTCCTAACAGCCCCTGTTTGCATAAGTGGTTATCGTTGAATATTCACCTCGACTTCGTCTCGGTGAATATTCACCGATAATCACTTCGCCGTCGGTGAATAATTGTTAATTAATCACAAGATTGGTTCTTTAAAGTTAATGCAATTGAATTTTGATTTAACAGAGGTCTTTGCAAGATGGTGTCCAGTTAGATAATGAAAACAACTCTTCAAGGAAGAAAAAAAAGATGCGCCAGCTTCAGTCAGAGTAGCCAAGCATTGTGTTTCTTTGGTCGATATAAGGACTTTGAAAGCACCACCCAGTTATAATTAGTCACGAAAACGTTATTCCTCGTTTATGATCTTAAGCAACGGAAATAGAACAATGCCTAAAGCATGCTTGTGGAATTAATTGATAGAAGCGTTTTAACACAAACGTTTTTCTTATAATATGCATTCATCCTGGCTATTCAGAAGCAGAAAACCTTCCCTCCATCTGGTAGAAAGAACAATTTCATAGTATAGAGCAGCCACGCTTGAAACTTTCCCTGTAGAGTCTGTGTTTGTACTCAACTCAGGCAATTCGTACTCAATGAATTTGGTCGTGTCGTACCTGTGGTACAAATAGTTGGCCTGAGAGTTCTTGCACCATACAATTGTAATTTACGAGAAATTGGGATAATCAAACGAATTGATAAAGTGCTGTCGTTTAGAGCGTTAGCCCTCCGTCGAAGCGAATAGGGCTAACGCTCGAAACGTCAGCACCTCCTTTTTACCTTACGGTGGTATAACTTACTTTATCAATTCGTTTGATTATCCCAGTTTCTTGTGCTTCAATTCCCCACCGACGCAGCACCAGTTTCTTTAGAAACTGCCCCACAACAAATATAATTTAGTTTGTTTTTTAGTGTTGTTTAATATCCAGCGTCCCCAGACTACGCGCCTAGAACTATTTAAACTATGAACTATTTAGACTACTTACTCTATCGGAAAATTATTTATGTTATGAAAACGTAGGAGACTTTGTCGACTTACCAAACTCAACTGCTAAACAATGTTATTATTCATTCAAAATTTCTCCGTCTCTGATTGGCCAAAATGCCCTGGCTATTTCGTAGTATCCAGCAAGATGACGTCAAGTGTCCAAAAATCCATGCTATTATCCTACAATTGACGTCAATATTGATGCCAATAAAGAAAACATGAAACAAGTCTGCCACCTTAAGTACAGGCAAGAGAAAATGAGGCAAGAGAACGTGTCTTCCCTACTGCGTTCTCTTACTATGATAAGGGGACAGAATCTATTTTTAGATCCGGAAACTAAATTAACTGACCAATGGCTGATGGCCTTCTCATCACGTGGTTGTAATTTCAATGCGCCATGTGGAAACCGCGCAGCCATGGAACTTGCTTAAAATAGATTCTGTCCCTTATCATATCAGACGGGGTTGTGGTCTCTTTCCTCGTTTTTTCTTGGTACAGAACCTCCCCTATAGCGCACAATGAAGAATCGCGATCGATGAGGGTTACAGTTGGCGCAAATAGCACGGAACGATTAGACTGAATGAAAGAAAAATGTGCTAAAATGACGACTACAACGCTCTGCTGCTCTATTTATCCAAGCTCAACCCTTACTTGCTTAATAAAAATTGGTCACCAAACGAGCTCTGTCTGAAGACAACACACCCTAGACACACGCTAGTTGCAAACAAGCTCGACAATATGATAACTGGAACTAGCAAAGCAGCACAGTTTTCGCTTCAATGCATCAACCGTTCAGTACGAGCTACAAACATAATCCTTAGGCCATTTCAGTCAGATTCCAAATAGTCAATGCAAATAATTGTTTTTTCAGTGCACCACTTACGAATAAAGCTTAGCTAACCATGACACTTGTCTCTCGGCCGATTAGTTATGCAATTTTCTGCCTCAAAACTTGAGCTGTTTTCCACACTATGACCACCTTATTGAGAGCCATCCATTCAGCTGCTAACAGCTACCAACCAAATAAGGTGCTTTTTGCTGAGCCTCAGATAGAAAACCCTTCTAACTGGGGGCGATTCGATGCCATTTTCGCAGTCACCGCAACTCAGAGCGTTCAATTTTTTTACGCTTTCCAAGAGCTATTGATGTTTCAAATCTGTGGATAGTAGTTGAAATGGATTTATGTGGTTGTGCGAGACAATACCCAAAGGATTTCTAATAGACTTCATATATAAAAGCACTCATTCCCACGCATGCGCACATAAATAAATAAAAAAGATAGCCTACACACCCACAGGGTACGAAAGCCGCATCTTATGTTACGAGGCGAGTCCTCTGCCTAAGAGCCCAAGACTGGTAATCACATGCCAGTGTCAAAAATAAGATTATTGAACATTTCAAAACCGTGTTTATCCTTGTATTTATAATATTCTAGCATCAAACCAATTCTGACTTCAGCAAAGACAAAGCAAGTCACCTAATTCGTATCGTGCTTCTTGACACCTCGATTAAAGAGAATACTTCTCTAATAAACGGATATCCCTCTTTCATAATTCGACGTAAACGTTTCTGTCTGTTGTGTGCAAACAAAGCGTTGCAACAATACCAAACATGTGCCACATTGTTTCGGCAAATCTTGTAAAATATAACTTGAAGAACACAAATCCCTTCGTGTCGGCGGACTGACCACCCATGTTGCATGTAACATTTGTCTACATCGATAGCTGCGTTTGCAGTCAGCCATCGAAGTCCATTATGCATCGCCTTTCGATGTTCAACTTTCACTGCTTGTGTTATTTATCAAATTAATAGAAGTGCTTTGTCAAATGTAAAAAAATTAATAAAATGCCATTCGTGTTACCTCTTTTTCGGAGATAATTTTAGAACTACTCTATGGTGTCTACTAGGCAACATCTACATCTTTCTAAACTCAATTGCTTGCTCGCATCGTTTTTCAAACCGGATACAACAAGTGGATTAAGCACAGATTTATTAAGTAACAAAATCGATACGTGCATCATATCAGAGACCTAGCGAAATAGCAGAGTATCATCCTATCTAGTACGTCATGGCGGCTAGTGCCCTCTCAAAAAAGATCGTGGAAACCAGCATACTGGTGAAGGAGTCGCTCTTATCTGTAGGAACGAACGATTGAAAAATCAAAGGCCTTGAATTTGAAAACGACTTTAAGTGCCCTTGGGACGAATTGTTTACCATCAATTCTACATCTTTTGTTCCTCACTCTACCATCCGCTAGGTCCAGCTTATGCGGAATCTGACCTACTCCTTCACCTGACGGAGACTTAATTAATTGTGAGCCTATCCTTGCCGAGGAACCTAACGCACGCATCATGATTGCTGGAGACACCAACCATCTCAACATTAAAGTTCTAATCTCTCAAAACTAGTTAAAGCAATTGGTCACTAAACTAACCCGTGGTGATAAAATTTTAGTTGGATTTCTCACAAACAGTCCGCTCCTAAGGAAAACACCAGGAGCCTTTAAGAACCTGGTACGATCAGATCGTCTTTCAGTCATGGTGTCTCTCAATCAACCTACAAGACCCGAAACGAGACACGTGTCCTTCAAGGACGTAAGAGAATATCGATAAATTCGATTTGCAGTATAAGCCGGAAGCATGTCATTGGATTCTCATAAATTCCTGTGCAAACTCGAACGAAATAACTAACTTCTCAAGTGACTGAGTAGTACATAGGGGATCAATCCACACGAAATATTTTTGAGAATCACATTGGAAACACCAAACAATGTCCAAAAAACCTGATTTTGGCACCTACATCACACGAGGGAACCACGCCCTCCGTATTCCCCTCCTCAGCTGATTCCCCAGCACTCGAATCCCGGCTCTCGATGTGTACCCTGTCCAAAGGCTCACAGCACAGCAGAAGTACACTAGCCCTGGTCCAGATGGGCTTCTCTATTGGATGTGGAGAGATTTCTTCCATCTCCTGCCTCTTGTGATCACGAAGCTGTTCAATCGTTCACTGCGACAACAATCCGTGCCCTGTCTATAGAAACTTGCCAATTTGACCCCTATCCGAAAGGAATCCGCTTTAAAGAGCTGCAATTAACTACGACCTACGCGGACGTTTTATACGGGTATTGTCATTCGACTTACCAAGGATTCGACACTGTTCCTTGTGATATCCTCTCTGACAAACGTAAGGCAACAGGCATAAATCTCTATGTCATCAACTGAATCACTGACTTTTTGAATCACAGAAAACAGAGGCGTGGTTGATGGAATAACAGCAGAGTTCGTAGCCATCAATAGAGGCATACCTCAAGGAACTGTCCTTGGCCCTTCCTTGTTCTCTGTGATGGTTAACGACATACAATTGCGTGACCCTAGAAGAAACCTTATTGTAAAATTTGCTATCAGCAGGAACATCACGGTTCTGTCCTCCTGTACCGGTACAAAAGAGCGGATACAAAAGACCAAACAATACACTAGAGCTAAACAATGACTCCTAAACAAAGAAAATATATACAATGGTTATTCCCTGGTGTAAGGTATACTGGGACAGAACGAATATCACTGTCAGCATTGCCGTAAGCAAAGATAGTAATGACATGACAATTGATGAAGTCAACTGCTTGAAACATTGGGCTGCCAGTAACAGGATGACGTTAAACCTTTCCAAAACGTGGGAAATGCTGATATACAGCACGACTACTACGCCTAATCCACAACTGGTACCTCGCATTGAACGCCCGGGGGGAGGGGGTACTCCCGCGAATTTTGGATAGGGGTGTGCCGCGAAGGTTCGTGAACCCTAACCCTATTTAAGGACTAAGAAAGCGAAAACTGATACCCTTTTTAAGGCCCAAAATAATGTGGCTTGAAGAGGTGTTACGTGTGTTTACCCGCTTAACGGCTATTAAACCTCTGTTGCCCAATCACTTTGTTAATACTTAAACGGATACATCAAGTTTTAAAGAAACCGTTCGTTTAGGCGGGCGTTTTCACACTCCAGTATTAGATAATACAATTAAGCTACCCTATCTAAGGACCACACCAGGGACACAGAAACAAAAGGGTCAAAAAAGATACCCTATTTAAGGATCGAGAACCTCAAAAACCATACCCTATTCCGCGGCACGTGCCTATAAAGCCCATATATGGGAGTACCCCCCCCCCCCCCGGGATTGAACATAAGGACTGGCTCAAGTTGCTTGGTATTATATTTCAAGAAAACCTTTGCTCCTGGGGCCTCTACGTTTACGACCTAATAGCCAAGGCAAGCAGTCGGCTGTTCATATTGAAGGTTTGTAAGTTGTATGGCTATTCTCAAGAACAACTCAACAAGTTATTAAACTCCCTCATGTTATCCTTTATGCGTATGGCCTAGAGGTCGGGGATCTGCTTTTCAGAAGTATTTTGATCCAATTGACAACTCCTGAAAACGAGCTACGGATATGGATATAACATCGACTGAAATCAAGATATCGACCTTAATTGACTCATCAATGCCTGTCAAAAAAGCGAAAATAAAGCAAAAATATGAAATCCGTTCTAAAGAAAACTGGCCTAAGAATATGAATAAAGGTAGAAGAAGTTATTTTCCCCAATTACAAGAGAAAAAGTCAACTGGAATGTTAACACTTACCTAACCCTCGCGTTCTCGCTACTCGGTCAAACTACTCTGTTTGCCGCACTAGAGAAGCCCGCGACGGCGGCAAGAAAACGAGGGTGACACTCACGCGTGCGCAGGAGCGTTTGTTTTAATTTCCGGTTCCCGTAGCCGTCAACAAAAGCGTCAGTGCTACAAGTCCCTGTTTACGAGTAAACGTTGATTACTTTTAGACCGTCTCAATAGTTCTCCAACTCCATTCCTGTTAGTATTAACGCTTAAATCAGTAGAAAAGTCCCCCATGCGATTTTTCGTATCCTGGTTACCTCCGCCAAGGAGGTTATGTTTTCACGCCTGTCTGTTTGTTTGTTTGTCTGTCTGTTAATCGTTTTACGCAAAAACTAATCAACGGATTTGCACCAAATTTGGTGGAAAGGTCGCAAATATACCCAGGATCAATCGATTAAAATTTGGGATTTATCCGGATTAAACTCCGGATCTCAGATCCAGATGAGTGTAATATCAGGTGTACATGTGGCGGGGCGGAGGTATGCGCCCTACCGAGTGCCCTTCTAGTTGGCCACAGAAATTCTTCGGTTTCACATCATGGATTCGTCAATGTTTATCCTGTTTTCGTTCAATAACAATTGCTCATTTCGCTCATATAAGTTCTTATCAACGCTTACCACATTAGCAAGAGATTTTCTCATCTGTAGGTCACTTTCCAGCCAGCTGAAATTCATATACTGCTTGTAATCTTAGGGGCGGTCGAAGTCGGAAGACCAAATGGCTATCTTCTCGTCACCATTAGCGCCTGGACGAGTCAAAGACTCTTGAAATTCAGTCTCCAAGTTGGCCATTGTCCTAACTGGAGACATTCAACCTTCTTTTGATTTTAGTAAGACCGCTAATCGTCCCGTTAAGCTACAAAGTCATCACAAACTCTGGCACCGGTACGATACACGGTCAGAGTAAACTTTGATCAATAGACTTCGGTGACGACAATTGTCGTCTTTATATCGGTGCTCCCGAGTTCTATCCGACTAATTACGAACAGTGTCTACACCTGAATGGGTGAGTGAGTGAGTGAGTGACAATTTGCATCTCGGAGTCCCCATAAAAACTCGCAAATACGTTTCGCGCATCCACGAGTTGAAAAGGACTAAAAGAAAAGATACTGCATTCCAGACAAAAAAGGTTCACATAAACACTACCATACTAAGTTGTTGTTGCTAATTGTTTATTTTAAACCATGTAATCAATCACTTGAGGTGGTTTTCTCTTACACTTTAAACTCGAGCACAACACCACGTTCAGTAAGAATTATTATACTTTCCCATATGACTAATGTTTCAAGCAGTTTCCAAATGATTAGAGAAAGAAATACTCGGTTTCACAAAAGAAGTCATAGGATCAAACGCAAAGTAAATACTGTAACAGCGTTCATAAAAACTGCTTGATCTTCTACATTTACTATTATATTTCACAAGCTCATAACAGGATGCCTTCGACTGGGTACACTTTTTCTTCAAGGAATAACACCAAAAACATCCAGGTTGGAAGCGGCCTCTTTTATTACCGCAGTCCCGCTTGTCCCTGCTAGAATTTGTTGGCGGCTCATACAAATATTGTGCACCCGACACGTTACCCAAGGAAATACACCAGGAACACGCGAGGTTTAACTCCACACACGTTCGTAGATGAAGCTCCTAAGGGCTGGTTCACACTTTGACATAAGCATAAGCATAAGCATAAACATAACCATAAGCATAAACATAAGCATAAGAAAAAATATGTGTGAACCGGGGTTACATAAGCATAAGCATAAGCATAAGCATAAGCACAAGGAATGGAACTTTTTCCATTTTCTTATGCTTCTGCTTATGCTTATGTAACCCCCGGTTCACACATATTTTTTCTTATGCTTATGTTTATGCTTATGCTTATGTTTATGCTTATGCTTATGTCAAAGTGTGAACCAGCCCTAATGACAGTGCTCTAACTGTACCAAAACAGGCGTCAAAACGGCGCCCAGCGTGGTTCGGCAGACCTGCAACTTCAATCTTTTCCAAAGTAACCTTACTTTCGCTTGGAAATCGTCGTCCTGAAAAAAAAAGGAAGAGACGTGACTGGTTGAGAATAAATCAAAGGTGCTCACCCTGTTCTTTCAGAAAAGACAAACTAGTCTAAAGCTGGTAAGGGAGGGGTGGGTAAACGGCTACAGTGAAAGGGCCGACTCAGTGTGCAAAATTCAACAGGACTCTTAACAGGAACAAATCCTCTTACCTGCGTTTCACTAAAATCAGTTTGTGACGCGCTTACCATACTTTAAATCATAAATTTAAATAACTAAATTATAAAATTATAAATTATGAATTTAAATTATACTTAATCAATATGCTTGCACTATCAAAATTGTTCATTCTATTGTTCTTTCTTTCGTTCTTTCTTTCTTTCTTTCGAAGGTTACTTGATTTTATAATAGGATTTTGCACTTAACTAGCTACGTAAATGTTAAGGAATGGGTTGTTGTTTATCGTGGAAAATGTGATGATAATATAAATTATTCTTTTGTCACACGATGTAGTTACTGGATGTTGATAGCTACGTAAACATACTCACTTCGCCGCTTTTTAAGTATTGTACATTTACAAATGTAGTTCACATTTATGAACGCAGCGGTTTGTTTTGTCTTCCTTTTAAATATAGTAAGCACTTGTCGGGTTATTTTTGGACTTAATTACATATAACTTTCTCTACTTTTTTAGCTTTAATTTGAGAATGTTTGAGGTTACTGGCTTGAGAGCCAGTATCCTCATGTCCAGGAACACAATCTTTGTTCGCGAACACATTCTTTGTTCGTAAACAAATTCTTCGTCCGTGAACACACTCTTTGTCCGTGAATACATTCTTTGTTCGTGAACACATGCTTTGTCTGCGACGTTCGGAAGGGCTCGTCTCATGAAGCAAGTCTGAAATTTTTGCCGAATCGTCTTGATGGTTTTGTGCGTCACTAGGTTTTCTGAACTGAAATACGATATTTTTGAAAATATATGTCCTGTCCGACTAATGAAGTCCAAGCTGTCCACGAACATAAGCGTCAGGAAAAAGAATGACGACCTTTTAAAGATCACGATTGCGCCCACGAACACATTACGGCAACATAGAATGATTGCGCTATCACAAGCAACTAAAGTGTCTCCACAAACAGACAGTTCACTGGCAAACCCCTGTCCCAGCCTACCGTACGAAATTAAGGTTAAGAAGAAACCCGTCACCTACCCTGTGGAGAACGCCAGTCCTCCGCCACTGAGAATAACGTAAGGCGACTGCGCAGACTTCTGTTTCTCTATCAGTAGGGCGGTGGTGTTTAAAGGAGTATCACCCGAGTTCATCTTCTGTAATGCCTGAAAAATGGGATACAGGTAACAGGATGTGCAGAACTTACCTTGAATCCATACGATGCGGAAAATTTGTTTCCCATAGAACACATAATAACAGCGATTTACGGACTCGAAATCTCAAATGCTCTATATTTCTGAGCACCGCAAAAGATGGAGTATTAGCGATTAAAACAGACAACTGGACAAAAACTGTGTTAAGGAGGGAACGGTTAACTGTAAAATACTTAACACCTCGTTTATGTTGGAATACTACTATATCTACAACCCCTGAATATGAGCAAACGTGCGCTCTGATTGGTTCCCTACTCACATGCTACCAGCTCGTATCTCATTAGTACGGAAAACGGCCATCATGGAGGAAAGATTTCTTGAATTACACAGGGAGAAATGCTTGATATACCAAAAAATACTACCGAAGCTCATAAATATGGGATGCAATTATTTGGCGGTAGCGAAACTGACTCGATTTTAATAGTTTATTACGAACTAAAAAGAAACTCTTACAAACAGCCGCCATTTTGAAACATCGTGGAGCCAGTAAACCGAGTTTTTTTTTACTTCTGCCTATTTTTCCACTTTCAATTCTCAGACTGGTTTGCTAACTCGAGAAAAGTACTTTAAAGAGATGTTTAAGAACGAGTCGGACTCGTGTTTGAAAGTTTTTTACACATCGGCTCGATAACATGTCGGCTCGACAACAACATGGTTCTGTTTACAAACAACAACAAAGTGAATTCTTGTCGTGCAAACTAGTTCCAATTTCTCACAATCGAGGGTTTAGAAGTCTAATAAAACAATTATTCCACTCAATCTCGTCGTACATGAATAAGAACTATATCCAACTAGCGCATCGTCGTTTATCAGCTCATGTACGACTCGATTTCGTATAATAATTGTTAACTATACTATAGCGCAATTGCTTCTTACCAATTCGTCGTGGAATTTTTTGTTCCTTCTTTCTGTCTTCATTTTTCCAGATGCTTTCCCGTGGAACTTATGGGACAAGTAGCGGAATGCCTGATGGAGAAAAAAAAAACAGTGGTTTTACTTCTTTACCCATACTACTATGAACAATATAAACTGCACATTCTGCTTTCAAACTTATAAACTACAAAATTTAAAAGATTTAAACTGTGCTATGGGAGGCGGAGTCAAGGAATGAGAGATATTTGCTGGTGAGATGGATGTTTGCTACAGTGTTGATTCTGAACCGTCTAAAAAAGCATTGTCAGCAAATTGCAGCTGTTCTACGGGTTGAACGGCTTATGTAAATAGACTCGAAACCCATCGAAAGAGAACACCTGATGACAGGTGAGGATCCCAGATAACCTGCCACAGGGTACTACTCGAGCGAACTCGTAACACCAACAAGAAATTCACAAATGGTACCTCCTTGGGTGTCAACAACCGGCCACTATCATCTACGTATTCCAGTTTGACGTCTGGTTTGTACTCCTTATTCTTAGCTGAGCCACTGCCATGCCTGCAAAAGGGACGAACAGATATACTATAATACAAAAACAACAGCGTAACTATTTTATGGCATTCAAAACAAAAGCAAGCCACAAAGATGCTGTGTCTACCCAAAGACAACAAAACATAATTAGTCCTGGAGAGGTATGTCCTGTGAACAGCTGCAGATGAGGATACGTTATCTTAGCAGATCTATCTTTCTTATTTTCTCCATCTAAAAGCAATATCTTTTTTAATCATAACTATAACAAAATTCTCAAATCTTATTGGCTATCAACTGCCCTGATTTCAGCCACAATAGAACAGTCAAATAGGACAGTACGCGTCATGCCTGAGTAATTGGACAGTACGCGCCATCATGCGCGCGCTTAAATGGATTTTTTTTCACTGCTGGCATAAAAAAACGTGAAATTTCATGTGCTTTGATTTAAAAAAAAGAAGTTTATATATCGCAAATTTTGCTAAAGTTATGATTAATTGGTAATTGGTAATAGACTTTGTGTCGTCCAATTCGGTCTGCAATCATACTCGTGATTAAACAAATCGGACGACCGCTACGTGGTCGTCCGATTTTGTTAATCACTCGTATGATTACAGACTGAATTGGACTCCACTCAGTCCTATTACCATTACTTAGCAATAGCCTGATTTCTGAAGTAAAACGGAAAGCATCACCTCTCAGTGATTACTTCCCCATAAAAATGTGCTAACTGAGCCCACCTAAGTTCATCCATTACTACCTTTAGGAATCTATGGTACTGCTTTGAAGAACGGTCTTCAAATAAGAAGAGGAAAACATGTGAAAATCTGCAAAAGGGTGGTCTCCTATTCAGACGTTATTTGGGCTTTGTCAAGCGTTTCCTCCAAACGAAGAGGGGTGCCTGACGGGTACAATGCTCAAATTCAAGGGTCCGCCAATGGATCGATTTAAAAAAACAAATAAATAAGAATGGTCACGTCGTCAAAATTTTCAAAGCGATCGACCACCAAGAACGAAAAGACTAACTGCACTGAGAAAGGCCGCTTACCCAAAAAAAGTGAAGAATAAAGTGGATAATTCATCAAGAAAGATCAGATTGCACTAATGTCTGAAATGATAACACGAAAATAGGCCACAGATGCCTGATTTCCTATACTGAGAGAGATTTACTTGCTCTCGTTTAGTACAAGAAGTATACCAGAAAAATGACAAATCAACTAAATAAAATTGACGGTGTAAAAAAAGGCAGGAACATTTGATAAATTTGAGTTCAGCTATGTTTCACCGAGAGCTCATACCATGACTTCACCCGACATTTATACTTAGTTGACCATAACATCAAGCAGATCAAACACGAAAAGACAAGTTACCTGTCTCTATCACGGTCTCTATCACGGTCTCTATCACGTTCCCTGTCACGGTCTCTGTCATAATCCCTAAAAATATACAACATCCTGATGCAAAAGAATGCAACAACTGAACTGATGTACATTAGGCTCATACAAAAGAGTACAAGAAACTGATGTATCTGAACAAACCACAAAATAATATTTAACAATTATTCACCGAAGTGGACGTAAATATCCACCACTTTCACCGACACTGAGGTGAATAATTGTTTTAGTTTATACCACACAAGCTAAATAACAAGCCGGTTTATTCAAACAATGTCCACTTGGGAAAACGAAACGGGAGGCCGTTTTGTTTTTCTTCGGCTGCTCGGAGGTGAATAGTACTTTGCGTATCACCTCCAAGTAAACCAATCAGAACGCGCGAAATGCACTGTTCACTTGTGTGGTATATACTAATTAGATTGAGCCAAGCCTAAAGGCGGAGTTCCCAATAGGAGACAGCTTCGGGTTACTGTTAATTTGCCGTTTAGATAGTTACAGATGTTCTGAACAATTATTGGATGGGGTTTTTGAGATATCCAGAATAATGAAGGTCGAGGTAGGGATTATAAGGGATAACCCTTGCCGAGTTGGTTATTCTGGATATCACAAAAACCAAATCTAATAATTGTTTTATTATACATTGAACGAAAAAAACAAATGGTCACGACAGTGAGCGGAACTGGTAATTTATTTCTACTCGAAGCAAACCTAAAAGTCAAGTTTTTGCTTCTTCACTGACGGCAAGCACCACAAAGCGCGTGAACTTGACATGATTACCCTTAGAAATCATGCTCCGCGGTCATACATGACATGATTACCCGTGACCTTGAGTGTCCTTGACATGATTATTGTATAATCTGCAGTTATGCCGTCTCAGGCGCTGATTTCGAAATTCACTGTACGTTTTCCGCCAATCAGAAAAAAGATAGTGAGTTCAATGTACAATAAAAATAGTTAACTGCATCAATCAATCAATCACAGCATCACCAGAAAAGTCGTTCAAAAGGTCCATACTTACCTAGCAGGTCGCTGCCGTTCTCTATCTTCGTCACTTTTATAAAACAGAAAAAAAGAAAATCCCTTGTTATAACAAGTTTGAACATTAAAATCCCATAAAAATAGGAGGGGTCAAATGGGGGACGAGAGGCAATAACCTTTAAAACTCAGAACAAAGACACATACTTGTCTAATACTCTGACAAATGTATGCACAGCATTGTATTAAAATGCATTGTGTTGTATTGCGTCGTTCTAGAATGCATTGCTGAACTATTTTTATGGCCATATAATACAATACAATGCAATGCATAAATTTGTCGGAGTATTGGACAACCCTCCAAACACAACAGCAAGAATAATGAATAACGTCTCTCTGAAGTTCTGTGCGTTCCCATTGCACTTAACACTCCTCCCTTAAAATGTCATCTCCTCCAATACCACGCGCAATGTGGGGAAATTTGGTGACGTTCGTGAGGAGTTCTAACTCTTACTACGACATTACCAACGCATATTTTTTTCATTTTTCACTTAACTACAGAAAACACAAAAAGAGTAATCAGCATATCTATTTTCCTTTATTTCTCTCAAACAGAAATATAAACACGAAAGTTGTTCAAACAAGACTTGTATAAACTAATCCAAGCTGAAATTTTGTTATAGTGCCAACACTGGCAAGAGTAAAATTTCAACCCGTAATTCGGTTCTGTTTTGTATTCGCTATTTGTGTTGTTTTCCAACGACCGTACATACACGGGAAAATTCTTAATAAGCACCACTCTACTGTGGTCTATAAGTAATGGTAATGGGACTGAGTGGAGTCCAGTTCGCTCAGTAATCATACAAGTGATAACAAAATCAGACAACCGCGCAGCGGGAGTTCAATTTTGTTATCACGAGTATGATTACAGACCGAATTGAACGACACGAAGTCTTATTACCAATAAATCATAAAAATCACAACTTCCGAGAAAAGAAGCCAAATGCATGTTATGAAAGAAAATGTTGTTCAACGGAGAAAAACGTTTTACCATTTTGAAGAAAGCCCCAATTTAGGAGTTTATGCACTGATTCTATGATTATTGAAACCAACGTTGTGATTCGTTGATTTAAACTACAACTTTTAACGTGACTGGTTGATTTAAACTATACCTTTGAATGTGATTGGCTTATTGAACTGTCCGATAACAAACTGCCCTATAACAAACTAACCGATAACAAACTGCCCAGTAACAAACTATCCGATAACAACTTGACATCAAAGTGAATTAGTGGAAAAAAAAAAAGAGATTTTTTAAACCAATCACAATCGAGGAAATTGTAATTTTTATGATTAATAATGAAAAATACAAAATTTTATTGCGTCGTAAGAAGATGAATCTTTTCATAGACTAAAGCTGAAGTTTTATTAGTTCCATTAAACGTTTTCGTTAGGCTATTACCGTGAACATTAAGATATTAAAGATTACCTTTGAACATTTCATCAAGTAACAAGTTTGTGATTAGCGAAAGCTGATTAATTTAGCTATAAAAGGCGACAATTTCAGCTACTTCTAATGTCACGACTGCCGCTCAAAACTTCTTTTCTCGTACAACTACTATTTATTGGACAATTTTGCATCCTCGGGCTTTATTACTGCTATACCTCGCTCCACCAGCTCCTCCATTATGAGGTTATCACATGTATCCTACCAAAAACGCATCGTTCTACTCTTGCACTCTGACCCTCTCTGGGCGCTCCGTTTACATGTGTAAACATACGCTTGTAAAATCTGATCTGGGAAAATTACACACGTGTGGCAATCCTAAGAAACCTAGCCCTACTCTGACTACAAGGGCCTTTGCTTACGGGCCAACTGGAAGAACTAAGAAATGTCATACATGTTCCTATATTTGTTTAAACTCGTCCACTTACAAGTTACGTGAATGCTGGTGAGTGACTAAGGCTATAACTAGGCGTGAGTTAAAGGACATCACAAAAATACATACCGCATTTTTTCTTCGTCTATTACCCCCACTGAAGGTAAGTTCGGGCCTTTTCCCTCGAACTTTATTTCTTTGGACGTTGGTTCCAACAAACCTGAGAAGGCGATTTGTATACTTGTCAAAGACAAAAATATAGCCCACTCCATTCAAATTCTTTTATCAAGTACATAGTGTATCCTACCTTGTTTTCTATTGGTAGCGAAAATCAGACGTGATCAGTCTTTTCATAGCTAAAAATACTGCAATGTGACACTATGTATTTTACTACACACTGTGGGATTATACATGGTTATTTATTGTCCCGTGTTCTTTATTGTATACGCATTCCATCCTTTTACTTCATAAGCTGGCTCCATTGTGTCTGATGCCATTCACATTGCGCCTTTCTACTACTCAAGAATACTGCCGAAAACAGGCCCCAAGGCCAAAGAAAAGACAAAACTCAGCTTGGGAGGGGTAGGAAAGACCTTTTGGCAACTCTTATTCAACTTTTCCATTCCGACACAGAAACATGTAGCGCAAGGCGTTCCTTTAAAACGTTGAAAAGATGCCGTTTCTGATTGGCCTCGGACTATCAATAATGGTACAGAATCTCTTTGGTTGCAATTTTCAATTAAAGGGTTATACATAAGCTGACCGAGGGGTTGGTCTATTGCGAAGGTAATACTCATATCATCACAAAGTCTGCAAGTAATGGTAATAGGACTGAGTAGAGTCCAATTCGGTCTGTAATCATACGAGTGATTAACAAAATCGGACGACCACGTAGCTGGAGTCCGATTTGTTTAATCACGAGTATGATTGCAGACCGAATTGGACGACACGAAGTCTTATTACCAGTTAATCATAACTTTAACAAAATTTGTGATATATAAACTTCTTTTTTTTTTCAATCAAAACACATGAAACTCCACGATCTTTTTTGCTAGCGGTGAAAAAAAAAAGCCATTGAAGCGCGCATCTGATGGCGCGTACTGTCCAATTACTCAGACATGGCGCGTACTGTCCTATTTAACTGTCCTATTAGTAATGGTAATAGGACTGAGTGGAGTCCAATTCGGTCTGTAATCATACGAGTGATTAACAAAATCGGACGACCGCGTAGCGGGAGTCCGATTTGTTTAATAACGAGTATGATTGCAGACCGAATCGGACGACACGAAGTCTTATTACCAATTAATCATAACTGTCACAAAATTTTTTATATATAAACTTATTTTTTCTTAATCAAAACACATGAAATTCCAAGATTTGTTTTGCTAGCAGTGAAAACAAAAAGCCATTTAAGCGCGCGCGTGATGGCGCGTACTGTCCAATTACTCAGGCATGACGCGTACTGTCCAATTTAACTGTCCTATTAAGGCTGAAATCAGGGCAGTTGATAGCCAATCGGATTTGAGAATTTTGTTATAGTTATGATTAACGCTGTAATAATACACATGCAAAAATTTCAGCATGCTCATTGGCTGAGAGCACGTCAATTAATCCCAAACAGTGCAGAAAATTGAAATTGAGTGCAGAAAGTTGAAATTAAATTTTTGCGTGTATATTATTAACAAGTAATCACATGATTTCGAGTACAATTTGGGATAAATCAGCACTCGTAAATTTTTCAAAGACTACAAATTGCACTCGCCCTACGGGCTTGTGCAATTTGGTTACTCTTTGAAAAATTTACTCATGCTGATTTATCCCAAATTGCACTCGAAATCATGTGATTACCTATAAAAATCAGGGCAGTTGATAACCAATCAGATTTGAGAACTTTGTTACAGTTATAACATTACCTTTCTTTGAAGCAAGAAATAATGCCGCTCCAACTCCTTTTCCAACCAAAGGTTCTACGTCCAGAATATTGTTTTCTGCTCCCTAAACCAAAGTGGAAACAATCGGAATTAGGCCAATGGAACAAACGACAACGACAACATGAAAACAACAACCAAACTGTTGACATCAAGGCAAAATGCTGGTAGTTGAATACGCGGACGAGTTCTCGTTTCCACTGACTGTAATGCCTAGATATCTGTCAGTGTTCTAAATTAAGTTCTTCAAAAGCAAAGTTCTTGGACTTAAATATTATTCTCTCTCGAGCACTAAAAGAAATGTGCACATTGCAACCATGTGGCTGATCAGATACAGTTTGATGCAACGCCGGTTGGAAATAACCAATGTGACTTAAAAAGTTCTATCAATGGCGCCTACGCGCCACTGAACCGCGACGATGTAAAGCCATTAGCCGACGCTTATTAACACCTTGTACGTAAGTAGTCTTCCAACACAGGTTTAAAAAGAGCTGAACAGCCAAACCTAATCACCTCTGAAGAAGACACTAGACGGGAGTGAAGAAACATTCATTCATTATTCATTCATCATTACATTCCTTATTTTAAACCTGCGTAGCATCAAACTATGTCTGATGTAACTTCTTGAAAACAAATTAGAAGAGGCAAGAATCTTCCAGAGAATAAACTACGTTGCCTGAGATGTATGCTATTACAAAACTAGTAACAATCCACAATCAGTTGCCCCCGCAGTGAAGAGCTCACTCAACGTCAACATAAAAACTATCGGCGAATTTCTCTGATCGCCCATCGTCTTTTACTAAAATTACTCAGTTCGATACTGACTCGCTTGTTAAAAAAACTTGCTTGATTGTAGTCTTTCAATCCTCCAAAGAATTGTGATTAATGAACTCGCTTGGTGAGCACTACAAGAGGGAATGACCTGCAGCCTCCTAAAACCAACTAAACCATCTATAGTCGAGTATTAATGTCATTCTTTCTTTTGATTCTTACGGAACTCGCTAACGTAGCATCTTTCGATCCAAAATGTCGGACAAACATGAGATTTTCGCTTTTCGCGTACAATGAGAGAAAGATATGAAAGTTACAGTTAACCCTACTTTCAAAACAGCACCTCTGCAGATTGACATTAGACGCATGTAGCGCGAACGAGTATTGAACTATCACTGTACAAATGACTGTCACAACATCACGCGGCTTTCTACAATACTTTTCAACCCACGGATAGGGATTTTTGATTTGTTGCTACCCCCAGTATTGTGATGTCACCACACCCATTGGGCATATTCTATTTAGACACGAAACGTTATTACCCAACGATTCCTTGCGGCCCTGCTCGAGCAAATGGAGATTTTCTCTGGTATACTAACTGTATATTTCTTTGGTATGCTAACTGTATATTTCTCTGGTATGCTAACTGTATATTTCTCTGGTATACTAACTATATATTTCTCTGGTATACTAACTATATATTTCTCTGGTATGCTTACTGTATATTTCTCTGGTTTACTAACTGTATATTTCTCTGGTATACTAACTGTATATTTCTCTGGTATAGTAACTGTATATTTCTCTGGCATTCTAACTGTATATCTTAACTGTAATAACAGTCACTACTTTATTTATTTATGTAAATATACGCGGGACTACTCTAGGCAAAGCCTTGCCGGGGCAACAAATACAGGAAAATTGGTGGGGCTCCTAGGTTAAGTGGCATTTGTTTTAGAAACTGAATTCCTCACTGCTTCGTCGTGGTTGGTTTCTGTTTCCTTGACACTGGCAACAGTTTCAAGAGGAATTGTTAATCTGACTCGTGGACCGTCTTCTAATTCTGCCTGTGTGCTGTTGACACAATTTTCACGAAAGATTCTCAATGTGTTTTGTCGTTCGTCTTCCGATTCTGTTTCTAGTCTTCTAGAACTATTTTCCCGAAAAGCCTCTCCAATCGTCAAAATCGTTCGCATTCAGTTTCTGTTCTAAGGCGTTCTGTTGAATTTTTTTAGTCACTTTCGTGATGAACTCGTTCCATTCTTCATACTAAAGCAAGTCCTCGTTTTGTTTCAAACCTAACTTGGTTGTATTGCTTGTTGTAATGCAGTCACCTGGTCCTTTTCTCTGCTGTTTCCTACTGCATCCTTTTCCTTCTTTGAGCGAGCAGTTCTTGTCTTTCCTGCGATGTCTGTTGTTTTCAATAAGTAGTAAGTTTTGTTCCTTTAGCTGATGTTGTTTTTCAGCGTTAGCACAAAGGCACGGAGACGATGACCTTCGCCCATTGTAGTAAGGGCAAGACGTGAAAGCTCCTCATCGAACAACTCTGCCTGTTCCCGCCATTTTATTGTAGAAGGAACTGGGACCCATCTAAAGTTCCAGTTTCGATCCCTTCCAATTTTACTTAAACCACGGCCTTAGTTGGACACCGTTTAAAGAATCGGCCCAATGTGTGAAACTTCACAAGGTATTTTTATGACCTTGATGATATTTATATTCTATATTACAACCTTATTTGGATTGCAGTGGGGAATTCGGTTGGCCCTGAAGCAAAAATAGATCGGTCCCATTGCTAAGGAGATGAAAAACTATAGTGAATAAAGAGATGTAGCAAATTAACGACTGGGTTAATTTTAGGAAAAAAAGCATGCCAGAACCTAGTCATAACATACCTTTTCTGACAATACACACGGTGACAATTTCGTATCAAAACCCAACTATTATCCAAAACATCTCCTTCCCGATGACCAAGACAAGTCAGGGGCAAGATTAAAACTAAGCCCTCTATAACACACACTCTTCTCGCAAGAAGAATCTGGCGAAACCTAAAATTTGCTGCCCCTGGAAACCAAATAAAGAAAAAATGAAAACAAGGGGGGGGGGGGAGAATAGATGATGATGATGATGATAGGGATGATTTCTCTTGACTTCTGAATTTCAGCACGCTTGAAACAAACTAACCTCTTCGTGCTCTTTTTTTCTCCTTTCCTCCTGAGTTTTGACCCACTCCCAACCTCCTTGGGGCTCGGATTCTTCACTTCTTTCTACATCCATGAGCCACTGAAATGGCAAAATTGACGTCAGAAAGAAAGAATTCGGTTCTGTTTGGTTCACAGCTTTGTTACCCATAGCAAACCATAAAGTCTTGCGATACATTTATCGCCAACTACTACTTGGTAATAAAACAACTGTACTAGGTATAACTTTACCTCAGCATCGTCATCTTCGGCCTTCTGCTCCTCGGTTGTTTCTGCAAAAGTAAGACAATTACTCCCAACATCACTTCATTCACATTTGAAAGGAAGTCGCCATACGGCTTCACACGATTACCTATATACAGTCACTTCCAAATAAGAGGCCGCGTGAAGTGTAACCAAATCTCGTATAGGAGTACCCGAAGAATTCACCTATGAACTATATTCATGCATTCAACATCTGCATATGACTGACATATGATTATTTTTATTACAACATCTGCATATGACTGACATATGACTACCTTTTTCAATGGTAGTTCAACTGCACGCCAAGGAGGGTTGTCAAATACCCCGACAAATTTATGCATTGCATTGTATTATGTAAAGGTAATCGTACGGTTTCGAGTTCAATTTGGAATTAATCAGAAGTGCAAATTAATTCTAAATTGAACGAGGAAAACCGTATGATTACCGGGTCCCAGCCGAAGGCTGGCACCGGTTATAGAATGCAGACAGTTTCTGTCGTTTTTTCAACGTTACATTGTTAGAGATATATCGCTGACTGAGATATATCGCTGGCTCGTTACTTTTGCTCGCTGGCTCATTGAAATCTTATCCGCCATTTTGAAAAGCACGAGGGATGGAGGACAATCAAGAGAAAGATTATAGCTTTTTGTTCCCCATCCTTTACGATGCACTAGTTTATGAGCGAAAATTTAAGAGTGAATATTTGGAGAGACAAATTTACGAGCGATCACTTAAGAGTGAACCTTCCATCGTGAAACGTATCGAGAATAAGAGCGACTTATGAAAGCTATCTACATTGAGTGAACCTACCATCGTGAGAGGTGCAAGAGGTTAACTATATCTATGTAATCCCGTGTCCCACTGGGCCCCGGTAAGTTCCACGTAGTGGTTCTCGTTACTTATAATATAAACATGAAAAGATTCGCCTGGAGGAAGTGCCGGAAGATCTCATTGCGGACAGGAAGTGAGCATTTGACGCGGATTTGACACTTTATTTACTGACTGACTGATAAGATTAGCTGATAACGCTACGAACTCAAAGCGGTCCGTTTAAAAATAAAGAATATCATAATCCAGAATATCGATGTGTAACTTGCACTGATGTTACACTTTTTGCACTGGTGTTGCATCTGAACTGCACTGCTCTCAACCAATCAAAATCGAGTAATTTTTTAATGAATATTATTAATGGTCATAACAATAGTTCAACAATGCATTCTAGAACGACACAATACAACACAATGCATTTTAATACAATGCTGTGTAGACATTTTTCAGAGTATTAGACAAGTATGAGGCCAAGAAATCAAAATGGCTGCCTCAAAATCCAGCATAGCGGATTGATTGCATCGCGCAACTCAACAATAGCAATTTTTGGTATTTTCACCCTTGCAACGAGGAACACTCTTCTCGAAAGAATATTGGCTTAAATGTATTCATCAGGAAAAATGAAAAATTTCAAAATGACGTCGTCACTGATGCAATTGCTGTCCTCGCTTACAGGTTGAAAAGTATTGAATTCACCCATATAAAGTTTTATAGCAGCAAACAAGGCCTCGATAACTAGGGTCAAAGTAAATGGAGTAAACTATCAACAGCCAAATCATACGTATGCCTTGGTCTATAAAAGTGATTTGCAGGACGGTTGTAATGGCAGTCAATCAATACCAGGGTTATAAAGCATGTTCATTAAAGGAACTGAACGGTAAATTAAACACAAATGATTGGCGCCATCAGGAGAGAGAGTGAATGAACAAGGTCATACCACCGTAAGATTACTAAGTGGCAGACTCTTCGGGCGTTGGCTCTTCCTGAAGAGGGAACCAAGACTGGGGCAGAGGTGTGAGAACTCGCCTCCCATATCTGTGTCCCGGGTTCGATTCCCGTCGTCCCATGTGGGTTGAGTTTGTTGCGGGTTCTCTCCTTCCTCAGACGGTTTTTCTCCGGGTTCTCCGTTTTTCCTCCCTCCATAAAAACCAACACCTCCAAATTCCAATTCCATCTGGATTCAAGGGCCTCAGGTTTATCAGTCTTAACTGTTATGTGTTATCCTTGTTAAATAAAGTTATTATCACTGTGTACGACATTTATAAACAATTTTAACGTAATGAACATACTTAAGGTGGGTATCTCTCCAAGCGTACGACAGAACTCAGAGGTAGCGTTTAAGACGATGGAATCTGAAAGTAGAAATGAATTAATTACTACGCATCAAGTCGGCGGGGGATGTTGTGGTTTACTGGCAGCAGCACGCTAGACTTCAGGGATGAGCCTTTAAAAAGTTAATCAATCGATTTAAAAAATGTTGGCTGCCAGGCTTGGCCTAGCTAAACAATGACAGAAAAGTTCTTCAGTTTACTAAATAACACGGTGACATTTTTTCTTTATGGATTGCAATTGCTATCGTAGTTGTCGTCGGAGCAGAAAGCGAAATAACTAATAATTAATAGATAGCTTTAGCCAAGCCCAAGAGCGGAGCTTCTGACATCATTCAACAAAGAAAAACTAATAAAGATAACAGAATATAACAATAATAATAATAATAATAATAATTATAACAATAGCAATAATAAAAATAAAAACAATAATAATAATAACAACAACAACAATTAACAATAGCAATGATACAAAAGTTTCGGAGCAGCACAAAGTAAACTGATGGTAATTCTTCCTGCTGGCGTTGTTTATTGAATTAACGCTTAGACTGCGCTGCCTGTGGCAACCCAGTTATAGTTCATGGACTGGTTCCTATACTGGTACATGCCACGTTTCTGCATCAGTATACATTTGGAACGGACATACGGAAACGTACTTCACAAACAAAATCCTGCCGACTTATCTTTCTTGAAATATTGCGCATTTGCAGATTTTAGTATTGGCATAATACTTAGCAGCCAAGCCCTTAAGATGACGGCCAAAATAACGGACGTTCAGCCCTTACAAAATGACCTCCGGTTTCCGCGTTTTCCACCAATATTGGAGAATAAAAATCCCGTTTTTGTGTTGGTTGGTTCAAACAATTCTATAATTTGGAGCGTTTGCAAAAATTATGACTTCTGGCCTTCTCAACTCGACGCCTAATCTCCTGAACAGCTTTGAGTCACAGGAGACTAACTGTTATTGACATTAATGTTAATAATTTTAATATCACTACTAACAGTTATGATATGAATGTTTTTTTTTTCTCTGTCAACAAACATTTCTCAGACAAATCAACTTACTTTTTTGAATAATTTTATCGTCTGCTTCTTTCTCGATCACTGAAGAAAGAGCCTCAACGACCTGCAAATCACAAAAACTTTAAATGTCTGACATAAATTGATGCTACGCTGGTTTGAAATAATGAATGTGACTTAAAACGTTACAATTCACCGACTAGACGTTCTACACTACTGTTTAGTGTCTTCTTCAGGGGTGATTGGGCAAGGCTGTGAAGCCCCTTTTACACCCACGATGAATAGTGTTGCTTAATTACAAGGTGTAAGTAAGCGTCGGGCAATAACCCGCTATCGTCGCGGTTCGACGGAGCGTGGGTGCTGTTGATATGCCAATCTTCTACGGAACGTCTCTGATGGTAGCGGCGGTTAGTGGTGATATTCCGAGAATTATCCCACCCATTGGCATGGTTGGTTAGGCACGCGTGTTCCGCTAAGGCAGAGTTTTCTTTTTTTGAGAGAAATACTACTTTTTGGTGTTCTTCTAAGCGGATACCAAATATACGTTTGGTCTGCCCGACGTATTCCTGATAGTACTACTTCTGTGCCTAACTAACATACTGCTAGCACTTAACTAGAATCCCCGTGAAATCCTTTAACTTGTGTTTATATAAGCACACAGTCAATCAGTACACTTAGAAGCATAAAGCTCAAGCATACATGTCGTGAATCTCGATTTCATTCAACATGTTCATAACAAACCTTTTCTACGCCGCTTACAGTTTTCCTCTGTTTCAATCGACGAGACCTTGGGTGTAAAAACAAAACATATAAAAAGACAATTAGCTATTGTTCGCGGGGCTTGTAGAAAAATGCTATGTTCTCATCCCTCCTTGTACAACACTTTCACGTTCGTAGCACTCCATGATTTACCAAATACTGGTCATACGGATGACGTTACCGATCCTGCACGCATTGCAAGCCTATGCTCTATTTTACATTGTCCCTGTTTCAGCTGCTTTTTCTTGGGTTAGGACATCTTCCTCCATCTCCTGCTTCAGTCACTATTTTGTATCTTCCTTGAATCTTTGGCTTTCTTTATTCATGCACCAAACCCAATAAAGAGAGGACTGAACTTCAATAAATCAAATCTTGAAGCACAAGACTGTTACAGAACACTTGCTTGAACCAGAAACCTTAGGTTCTACTCCAAGTAAAAGAACTGTGATCACCTAATTTTTCTAAGTATGTCTCTTTTTACCCCTCCCACCCCCCACAATAATACACCTTTCAGTATAAGGCTGCACAAACTGCATGTGTGTGGCGCTACCTTTCTAACGCTAACTGCAGTTCCAACTGGGCATCATCCTCATCAACAAGAACGTCTTGATCGGACACTTGAATTACTAAGGGTCAGACAGAAGACAATCTAATTACCTTAACACCTTATATCTATATTTTTTTTTCTTAACCCACTAATATAATTGAAATACACGTCTTTTTTCTTTATTTTAAATGCTGCCTAGTATTTAAATTGCCCGTGGGGGGAAATCTCTATTCCTCATAAGCTCTGCTTCTCGGAGATTTCCCGCCAGTCACTCCTTCAAAGTTGTATGCTTATTTTAAATTTAACATTAATTAGCCTATTTATTATCTTTTCTATTCTACTTGTAATTTATTATGTTTGGCGAAATAATAAATAAATGAATAAATAACTACAACAAAATAGGGAAATAACAGCATTTTTCTCTCATTTTTTCTATTGGGGTACTAAGAGAAGGTGATGGGGTGCACGAACCACACAGTACCCATGGGGCCGGGAACTTTTCCCTCTTTCTTTAACTTAAGCCCAGTCCATTGCAAGATTACCCCTACCACTATATCACCGTTAGCAATTTACACATCTGGGAATAGGGTTCTATACTTCAGTAAACAGCACAGTCCCATAAAATAAGCTTGAACCTCGAACCTCTTAAAAGCCGAAGTCGGGTAAAATAATGTCTTAACGTACTGGATTCTTTAGCGCAGGGCAGCGACATTCCTAGATAATGACTATTGACCCGACAGCAATTTTACTTTGGTGCTAAAACACTTCAGAAGGGAGTTATTTCCCTCAAACGAACATGATTTACTAGATATGCGTGGGGATGTGTGCATTCGCTAATTGCCTGATGCGAAGCAATCGGCATTAGTCAGCACCATACACCTGTCAACTATACCATACAATGAACTTCTTTCTTCCCGAGAAGTACTTTAAAATGACTTAAAACAGTTTGCCAATTAATGTAAATCAAAATGTGTCCTTTCCTCAAAAATTAAGAGCTGCAACTATTTCTTCTGTAGAAAAAAAAACATGACAATCAATGGAAACTAAATAAAGCACGCTCACTGTTTGTTTTGTCGCAGTGAGTTTCTTACATTCTAGGTTTACACCATCTAGTAGGTTTACATCATGCAACTGACCAGCTGCAGCAAGCCTATGTAAGGTAAAACACTCCAATTTCCTCTTGCACCACTGCTGTGGTAGAAGCCAAGAAGTATAACTTCAATAAATACACAGTTCAAAATCTAGCGCACGCTACCCTACCCAACCCCTTTAGCCCAATTGCTCTAGCATACTTCAGCAATTTGCTGTGAGCCATTTAAAGTAACTGAATAGCAAGAAAGCGTTATAAGCTGTTTCAACAGACAGAACTTTAAATTTGGGACTGCAGCTCTGAAATCTTAAACAGTACTTCACTTAAGTTTCCAAGTGACAATATGAAGTGATTTTCCCTATGAGTACCACACCTTCATCTTCAGGCTCAAGCGGGTCCAGCTCCATCATGTCATGTGTCTCCTTTTGCTCACGTGGCTTTGATACACCTTTCAGGATTGACTTTACATTTCTGATAAATCAAGACAGAACATCAATTGAAACTTTAAGAGGGAAATATGAGGCTTAGCCAGGACGGTAGTAGGAAGGCACAGGGTTATAGATCAGAGAGCGACAGCTGGGTCGAGTGGCGACAACGACCTCGTTCAGTGAACAGGGAGCTTAAGGAAGAACGACGACGACGCCGAGGACGGCACGTTCAAAAAAACTGATTTGTATTTCTCCTGTATTTTCTTTCCATAACTTTTCAAACCGCCGATTTTCCAGCTTAACTTAATCGCAGTTCATTACAATTTTTTCTTGGCAATTTTGGCGTTGTGCACTTGCGTCTTTCAGAAAACCTGAAAAATGATAATTTCACGTTGCCGTTTTGTACCAGACTGTATTTTGCACGAGCAGCTTCATTGTTTCGTTTATCGACGCTATTGCTTGGTGCCGTTGTAGTCGACGTCAGCGTCGTGTTTTGCTTTTAAGGTCCCTAAATGATGCTTACAAACCGTGTCTCGAACAGAGAGTGAGAGTAACAGGTACAGTTGAACCTCGATTATCCGGACTCGTCGGGCCTTGAGCAAAAAGTACGGATAATCGAGAGTCCGGATGATCAAAAAAATGGATATTAATGAAACAGCAATTTAAACAATAGACATAAAGAAAAAGGGCTGTAACAGTGAATAGATCATACTCGAATACGAAGGTGTGCGAATTTTAAACTTGTTTAACAAACCAGTTGATGCTTTGAAGCTTACACGATCGTCCGTTGACAGCGCTTAGAAAGCTGAATTCAGTTGAATAAATCATACGTTGTTCATCTTGTGACCTCGCGAACTGACACAAATTTCTACCTCGCGTTCCCTTTTACTCCTTACCAGACTTCCACCGATTTGTTCTCTCGCTCTCCCGTTTTTCGATCGTGCCCACGATCCGGGAGCCCGGCTTGCTCTCACGTCTGCCATTGTTCCCCACACCAATTATTAAGTAAACATCTCTGACAATTAGCAAGAGAACACGGTTCCCTTAGCGAGGAGCTTGATAGATCCATTCGGTTACGCATTAGTGTGAATGGGGGCTTAAACACCCACTATTTCACGCGCTCAATACTTCATTCCACGAGCTCTGTGCACGTCCCTACATGCGCCTGGTTTACATGCTTTATGAATGAGGCTGATACCCGAACATCACAAAAACTGGTTTGTACCTTGAGCCGTGATCACTTGTAAAGTTTGCATGACCTGGTAATGCCTCAAGATCATCAACCTGCAAAGCAGAAATAAGTCAAACTAAAATGCTTGTCAAACGAAAACAGCCTGATTATGTGAGTCATTCTTTTCATTGTCTTTATTTTGGTCTCCCTACTCCCACTTACCGACTTTTTCCTTAACTGTTCCCCTCTAATGTTAGGTCTGTCTATCCCTCCAGTTAGTAACTGAGATATTAAAAACTGTTTCTGTTTCTGTCCAACACTCCAGTGACCCTCCGTTCCCTGTTTGACCACGGCCTATATCCTTACCCTACTCAGTTGTTAACCTCCAACTGCAGGGTATGCATTAAGTATTGTGAGGATAGTTTCTAAAGAAACTGGTAATTCATCGGTGGGGAATTGGAGAACAAGAAATTGGCATAATCAAACGAGTTGATAAAGTAGGTTATATCACCGTAAGGTAAAAGGGAGGTGCTGAGGTTTCCACGAAGGGCTAACGCTTCGTTTGATTATCCCAATTTCTTGTACGCATTAAGTAGTTAAACATTCTTCAAGTGAACAGCACAAATTCCCTGAAATTAAGACCTGTCACACTTTACAGGAAATTACCTTCAGTGCTTCCCTCTTCTTAATTTTTCTTCTTTTCTTTGGCTTTTTAAATTTTACCTGTTGATGAAGAAATAATGTATGTAAACTCCTTAAAAATGTCAAAAAGCTGAGCTACTTTTCAAAAAAAACGTTGTATTCTCACCATTTCTTCTGGAGTGTAGTATTCTGTGGCCAATTTTGGTGCCTCCATTTCCAGTGACACCTGTAATTTACATAATTAGGCTGTCAATAAATTAACGAAGATATACTCTGCAGGAGCGGCAAGATGAAATGTGCTTGATATGTTAATGTAAATGGCCAAGTCTTTGAGTGATGCTGGAAAGGATATAAACACTAAAGCAGATCGCAGAAGATGCTATCCGACGATGACACAATTCAGCTATTCACAGTCCCTCTGTTACCATGTCACTTTAGTGCAGCATTTTGTCGCTTAACTTTTGTGAATTTGTTAAGGAATGGGTTGTTGTTCATCGTGGAAAATGTGATGATAATATAAATTCTTCTTTTGTCACACGATGTAGTCACTGGATGTTGATAGCGACGTTTCGACTGCTTACTGCTAGTCTTCCTCTTCTTCTTTGTGAGTTTCTTTGTCATTGTATATGTAGGATTTGGGGCGCTTTTCTTTAGTTCATAATCTTCAAAATCCAAGTGACTTTTCATTTGGCTTTCCGAGTTTTTTTTTACTAAGAACGCTGTTCACCTATTCGGCAAGGTCTCGCTTATTTAGTCCTTCAAACGCTGTCAGTTTTTTCTAGCTCAGAAAAATTAGTGCCTCATGTCAATGATCCTAAAATCAACCTGAAATTTTACTTTCAACGTTATTACTTAGCAGTCGGATTTTAGGAGAATTTATCTTGCAGTCCAAGAAGAATAACCTAAAGCATTTGCGCCAATTAAAAACGAAGAAATACTTTGAATGAAAAATAATTTGTACGTTCTGAATGGTTTCTCAATAAGGGGAATAGCTACATGTACTAAACAATCTCTAATATTACCACTATTGCATGACCAGTTACTTTCCCAATAAATAATTTATTTTATAGGTGATTTACGCACGGAAATTGCAATGAATAAAATCCGTACGATCTTTTATCACTGGTGAAAAACCACAGTTCGCGATTCTGATGAGCGAACGCTATTTTCGCAGGTTTTATAGTTTGCGTTCTGCCTGAATAGCTTCGGCGAAAACAGAGCTTTAATTCGAGAAAAATTATGTCCGTGAATAAGCCCAAGTACCAATAAGATATATAGATTACAACAAAGAAAATGTGTGCATATGATTTTTATCTATTCTTTAAACGACAGTGTATACCAATAAACTCATTTATTTAATGTGCTCACTCGCTCGCCTTCTGGCACTACTCAACTTCCTTCAGTTAAACGGTTTCCTCAATATTCCTTGCTTAAAACGTAAAAAATTGGTTAAAAAGGCCCATTATAAGTATTCCACTGATAAAACAATTTCACTTCTCAGAACACTATCTTGTTAACTTCCTTACAGATACGGGACCAACATACAGTTCCCGTAAATTTACGTGCTTAAGAAAATCGCAAGTCCAGTCACCCACGTGAACTTCGCACATCAATCTATCTCTGCCAATAACTGAGACTAGATCTGTTAGGAGAGTCTTCCCAAAGGAAGTAAAGAGATAATTACTTTTAAACTGTCGAAACTTACCATCTGATTTCTCAGCTTTGTTTGGATCTGAAAAAGGAAAATGAAATATTTTGTAAGACATCATGCCTATTATTTACAAATTGTAAGATCAACTTAAGACTAGTCTTTGTGAAGGTATATTCTATATATGTTCTATAATGCTAACGTAACATCTCCAAAATCTCTTCTATTAGTTCAAGGAAATAACACTAGTTCAATGGCTGAAGGCATAAACGGCCTTGTGCATGTAGTCAATTTCTGGACAATTTTCATTCTTGTACAAATATAACTTAACCAAATTTCAGCCACAGATATTTCCACTTTCCGTGGAATCGTTCCAATTTGTTTCGCATACGATGGGAAAAATTCAATTCTTAAAATGAACTTGGTATTAAACATTGGCCATTTTTCTCATCAGGCCTTAACTTGCTTCTACACACCTTAAACCACTTCATATTTGTTTTCTTTCAACCATAACTAATACAATTTCTTAAAATTGTTTGGTCAAAAACCTCTCCCATACAGTTGAGACAATCAGACAGTCAGTCATCTTCACTGCTCTCACATAAGAAACCAATCACAATGTTGGTTGGAATCACTATAACAACACTAACTTTGCTTACATGCAAATGAGCTGGGGCTTACCCCAAAATGTTATTCTCTACAGGGAAGGTTGTGTCTAATTGTCTGTAATAGTACTTGTGATGAATGAATCAGACTTCAATTAAATGGATCTTCAATTTACAACAACTCCTAACTGTTTAGTATTGCATGTACAGCCAGAGCAAAAGGTGATTGGCGAAACATGCAACTTGCCCCGTTTTTGTTTTAGACACAAACTATAACGGGGGAAGGAACAACTGAAAATGCCCTGTCTTTTCCCCTTGATAGTGCCATCTCCAGCTCACATACTGGTAATCTGAATAGATAACTTGTTACAAAGGTTAACTTGTTTATACTACTACATAAGAAATTTCTGTAATTTGATTGCCTAAGAGCAGTGGTATTTCTGCTTAATTTGAAATACCTACATGTGAAAATTACAAACCTTTTGCGAGTAGTAGTATAAACAAATAATAGCATGATTTGTACATGATATTTGGCATAAATGCCACTCGATGATATTTCAAAATTGTCTCAAATTTCACTCGCCAAACGGCTCTTGAAATTACGTACAACAATTTTGAAATATCCCTCGTGGTATTTATACCAAATATCACTACCAACCATGCTATTACCTATACAAATTGCACAACACACTTATACCTTAAGAATTTCATTTTCTTTGGATGTATCATAAGTCCCCTCAGCACCTAAAATAGTATTGATGCACCATGAAGGTTAAGTTATATCGCATTATTAAACTATTAATTACCAGAATATGGCCTTAGACTAGAGTAAATAAAGAGAGCTTACCAAGTAAAAAAGATTTTTTATTTTCTCCTTCAATTTCTTCATCATACTTTGAAAGCAGTCCTTGTGGTTTAACCTGGAAAAGAAAATAATAAAGATTTAATCTAGAAGTATATCATGATAATATTGGAGTCACCATTGGTTGGCAACCGGTAATCTATTTGAAAAGCACACAGAAGGTGCTCAGTAACCAGGCAGTACTGAACGTCCATTGTAAGGTGACTAATAATATACTGGTACATGCAAAAATTTCAATATGCTGATTGCCTGAGAACATGTAAATTAATGCCAAACAGTGCAGAAAGTTGAGAGCAAAAAGTTGAAGTTGAGTGCAAAAATTTAAACTAACAAGTACATTTTTATTCACAAGTAATCAATTGTTATTCAGGAAAATTTAGAATAAATAAGCACTTGTTAATTTTTCAAAGACAAAAAATTAATCTCTGCCTATGGGTTTGTGCAATTGCTTTAGTCCTTGAAAAATTTACTTTTGTATATTTATTCCAAATCTCAAAACCATTTGATTATCTATAGAAAATGAGCATCAAAATAATGAAACCTCACCATTCCAAATTCATCAGGTTCTTCATATGGTCTATAATCAGGTTTCCGCTTTCTAAGTTCAATATTCTTTTCACCCTGAAAAAGAACCAAATAAAAAATAGTCCCAGATTAAATTCAGTTTGCCTAGTATGATAATTTGTATGGTCTGAAGATTTACATATCTCAATTCTGCCCACCTTTTCTTTGTCAATGATATTCAAATTAACTAATGTGTCATCTTCCTCATCTAATACAGCTGAAAGAGAAAGTCATGGAAATGTAAAACAAACCTGCACAGTCACAATGTGTGATACAAATGACCAACTTTACTTACAAGCATCCTTAAGTGTCATAATTAACGAGCTTCCTTCCTAAAAGAAAGAAGAGCAAAATTAAAGGTGCTTCAATACCCTTGTATGTAAATCATTGTTATACATACATGTACTGTATTTACCATAATGCAATTATCACATTTGTATAAACAGCAGTGCTTATCTCTGTTAACACACATTTAGGGAATGGGGGTAAAATACTATGAAGAATTAGTTTATATCTATGCCTGGTATCAGTACTTGTATTTTGAGTAATTAAATCTGATTATTCTTTATAAACAATTTAATTTTGGGCTAGCTCCTCAGAGCTTCGGGCTAGTAACCTCAAGTAACAGCTTGCCCAAAGGGCAACCTGATCTTTTCATTTTCCTCTCACCCTGGGGATGCAACCCTTTCAACAAGAATACACTACCTTTGTTATGTCTTTTGAAAATCACATGCTTTCAAGAATAGTCTGTGCATCAACCATGCTTGCATTGGCATTACTGTATTTTTGCAAAATTAATAGCCATGGATTTAGGAGGCAAAGCATCCTTTTACAGTGCCTTTTAATACAACAAGCTGATAAATCCTATAGTTGTTTATGCCCCAGACATAAATTGTAGATACGCTGACTGCTTTTCAAAGTAGACAGAAACTTTAGATTTCTTCTTATTTACACATTTTTCTGAATACTGATCCTATACTTTGCTACTGACAGCCGTACATAGAACAATGCTTGGAGCATGTCAATTAACTACTCCTGTTCCAATTAAGTTTTATTCACTAACAACAAATCACTACCTAAAATGCAACAACTAATGAAGAACTATACAGAAAGCCTAAAATAAAATGAAGAGAGGGAGAGAGAGAGAGAGAGAGAGTGACCTGAAAATTACAGTGAATATTTATACTTTTGGACTTAATGCAGAAATGACTTGTGAGAATGTTACTAGAAACAATACAAGTGATTGGCCATTGGAATGAGATGATAAGGAAACAAAGAAGAGCTAAGGAACTGGTGAAAATACAAAGATGATTACAAGCTGCTGACATCACACATGCAACTATGTAACATAGCAAAAACCAGTCCATCTGGAGCAAGCATTTTTTGTTCCTTCTGTAGCTGATCTGAACTCTGTAATGTTTCCTGCCAGCTGTTAAGTGTCCATAGATCTCTTATTGACCAAGTGTAAGGGACATCGTGGAAGAATACTGGCTTGAGGTGTTAAGAGTACAAACAAAGAGTGAGGACTGATATTCTCCCAGTGGGGTACCAAACAAAATTGGTCGATAAGAGATATATTACACAACTGGAAACTGCATTCGGAATTTACTGAACTGAAAATTCAGCAGAAAGGTTTGTATTTCAAGATTGAAACAGGGTACTTCCTGTTAACTGCATCGTAAATATGGGTCAGCTCACTGTACAAATCATCTTGAGTATTTTTTGGATAAGTTACATGTGTCCGTGAAACTTACAATAACATAAATTAAATAAAGTTGTTACTGGTACATGAATGGAAAAGAGGATCATCCAAAAATTTCTATTCTGTAGCTTGTTTATCATGTGCACCAGTTGACTAAAACTACATTTACATGTCATGCAGTTCTTCTTTTATTACCATGTTTGTGTACGACAGTCACAATTGATTTATTTTTTAACCTCAGGAAGTATAACTGTGTAAACCATACTTAAGATAATGATCGAGCTTGAATTTTCATGCATACAACAATATGTTCTATGTATACTATAATTTATCACACCTGAGAAATAAGCAGATACATACAGATATGTGCAAAATTGCATTGACTTTGCCAAGTGATGTCAGTTTTAAATATAGAAGATTATCACCTGGCAGTACAGATACAAATTTCACACCTCCAAGAGATTTTGTAATTTTACTTTTTACCATATGAAATTTAGTGGTATGCCAAGCACCGAGTAGCAGCAAATCAATAAAAATGCTATCCCACCAAGGATATCACATATGCAGATATCATTTATATCACATGTATGTTATCACTTTTATTGATTTGATACAACTTGTTATTATATAGATACTGATGAAATACCAGGATTTTTCCTTACTAAAAAATCATATCTTCATCGCGCACAGTGAAGATATCATTTTTATCTTTCACGTGTGAGGATATTGGTGTCACCATGGTTACCAACATGATTAGCCAATTACAAGTGAGTTTCCCGCTCAGAAGCGCAGCCGGTTCTAAGATTTGCCGAAGTTGTTTTATGTGGAAATTTCACCAGTATCTATAAAATAAACAGAACATTACATGGCCGCTTGGAGGTACGAAATTTCTCTTCTCGTGTTGAAAAAATATTTCACGAGTGAGCGCAGCAAACGAGTGAAATATTTTTCAACACTCGAAGAAAAATTTCATATCTCTGCGCGGCCATGTAATATCTTCTATGTATCCTACTCAATTTTATATGATAAAAGAAACTAAATAATGTAAGGATATACAAAACACTTGATAACATGCAAGGGACTCCACAAACAATTTGAAATTATACAGTCCAATCAATGATAACTTTGTATTATTTAAGTACACTTACAACAAATTTGTCCTGACCATGTTCAACTCTCAAGCCTCTCAGATCTTGGCTGGAATAAACCTGCAAAATAATAACATCTAAACCTTGAGCTACTAAATGCTTTTCTGGTTGTAATACATATGCATTATTGATCAAGCATGAGGTCATGATGGCTGCAAACTGGCCAAGTTCTTCTATGGATTTTTAATGACCACGACATACAGTAGTCAGCTTCAATAATAATGCAAAAAAGAACAAGACCAATATTCAGCCATCTTGACCAAACAATCTTGGTCAATAAAGGATTTATTACATGGCCATTTTGCTTTCTTTTGTTCTGCGAGAAAACACTGAAAATCCTGAGTGGGCAAGATAAAGCCCAACTCTCTTATAGCAACCACTTCTCAAAAATGACCATCTCCTGTAATTAGCAACCATTCTGATTCTTAGCTAAATACTGTTGCAAAAATCTCTTGTAAGCGACCACTACTCAAATTTCTTAGGTGACTGCGATCACTTTTCAGGCCAAAAATTTGAGATAATATTATTCTCACTGACTCTTGTTTCCTGTTTCCAGTAAGCAACCACCTGGCATGATCACATATGATTGTAAGAAAAATACTCATTACTCAAATGTCACAAAAGTTTGGTTCTTAGAGTTGACCTGGAGTGCTGACAGATAATAACAGTTTGCTCACCAAAAAGATGACTGAAATAAGATCCGCAGACAAACAAGTGGATTGTTAAAGTGATCTATTCCAAAATGTTATGTACAATTTGACTGCAAATGGAGCAAATCAATGCTGTATGATGAGAGTGTGAGTATATGCACACCATGTTTGACATGTTTCCCAGGTTTTGTTAGGTTAAATTGAATTCCAGGTGATTTTGATTAACAAGTGACACCTTTTTAAAAACTGTATTACACATTTCCCAACTTGTGTTGCTTATAAGAGGAACAAGTTAGTTTCAGGCAAAAAACGTTGTCTATTTGCCTAATTTTAGCTTACACGGTACCATATTTATGCGTGTATAATACGCACTTCTTTTTCACAAAATTCAAAATATCTAATTCAAAATTACTATGTGTATTATACACAAATTCTATTGTTTTCCTGTAAGTAAAGCTGCAATTCCGTTCGGAGAAAACATTTTTTGCACGTCAAACTTTCTCTGTTTGGTAACCTGGAAGGTTAACTTGACAGTAAGTGCACTGGATAATCGAGTCATTTTCAAAGAGTCCTGTCCTTCTTTGGTGTTTTGTCTGTCTTACAAAGTCATATTTATGTAGTTTGAGTCTACAGTATTTTTTCCTGTAAGCAACCACCTACTGTAAGCAACCACTTTGTCGTGTGGCAAGGGTGGTCGCTTATGAGAGAGTTGACTGTGTTGATAGAGTGTACACATTCAGTGTACTATTAGGTTATAACAATTTTATTACATAAATAATTATCAATTTTAGTATCATCTCAAATGCCATGCAATTTAGAGAGTTAAAACTTTTACAATCAGTTCAAGTTGTCGAACATTTTTGTCAAGTTAGGTTCTTGACAAAAAGTTATCTTATTATGATAACAATTCCTCAAAGTTATATTTACAACGCGCATGTATTTTCAAAAGTACATGTACTACGGTACCTGGTTCCTTGGTCTTGAGAGAGATCCAAACTCTTCTTCAACCAAATCACTGATACCAAATTCTTCATCCATTTCTGCTAACAGCTGAGCCTGTTATAATTGGAATCAATAAACATAGTATTAGACAGTAATGTATGTATTAAAAAATATTCAGGGATGGTTACATTTTGGTATGGGTCAGATTGGAGACTACCTAATAACATCTCCCTCATTGAAGTAATTACAACTTTGAGCAAGAAGTCTACCATTATGCAGAATTCTCATGGGATTCCTGATGCCAGTCTTACCTTGCCTGTACTCATCTCCCTTTGGCCACTTTCAAAGCCACCCTTCCCAACCTGGGCACTGTATACTACTGCTCGCCTCAGCATATGAAAGTGGCCAACAACAACAACAATAACAAACAAACAATAACACCTGTACATTCAGATGATCAGAGTTGTTACCAGATAACAAACCATTACGAAGTCACAATATGACCAGCTCCCAGTTGGCTTCATAGCTCAGTTGGTAGAGCACTGCTCTGGTATCGCAGAGGTCATGGGTTTGAATCCCATTCAGGCCCGAGTTTTTTTTCAGGCTTTAATTTCAAAGCTGCTTAAGTTATGTGCATAACTGCGATGATCAATTAATGTCATTACAGATAACAAACCAGTTATAGAAATGGTTTCTCAATGACTGATGTTAACGAGATTAAATTTATGGAGCATCACAATTTTCCTCAAGCTATCAACTATGGAGACAGTTGGCAATCAACAGTTCTGACAGAACGTATTAACCCAATTCCTGAAGCTTTTGTGCAGCCAATTTGAAAATTAAGACTGCAACGTTGCCTCACTAAATGATATAGTGTACCAAACATATCCTGCAAATTTACCTAGGTTTCCAACCTCTACCAAAAGTAAACCACATTTAAGGAAAAAGACAGATATAGTTCAGCTGAAAAGATCCATTTGATTTTGGGTTGGACTTCATTAAGCTTCAATTGGCTGGATTTTTATGATCCAATGAATCACCCATTTACACTTGCAAAGAAGCCACATTACATGTATTTAACTGCATAACATTGATAAGATACTGTACTGTAGTTAAGCAGTATTATGCCAAAACGAGTGAGAAGTTATAAGAGGTACTGTAAGTAACTACCAATAGAGATGTTCTTGGCAAATAGTTATAGTGAGTGTAAGGGCAAACCTTTCTTTATTTAACATGTACCATGCTTCCTCTGCAGTATTATGAGGTTTAAATTCCCATACTGTTAAAAAACTCCACCTTACATCCGAAGCCAAACAAACTCCATATGAGTCACAAATATAGAAATAAAGCAACCCTCACCCGTTTTTCAGCCAATATCTTATCCTTCTCCTTTTTCCTGTTCTCTGCAACCCATGCGGCTGCACTGCTTCCCTCTTCATCACTGTCTACAGCACCCAGGCCTTTTACCTTCCTACAAATTGATTAGAAACACTGTCATAATAACTATTTTCAACAAAAACCTTAGATTATATGTAATTCTGATTTTAAGTCCTTTTGTTTTTGGACTAATTAAAATATTAAAAATATGTCAAAATTAAACTTTTTCTTCTGACAATGTTCAGCAAAACCACTGTACTGGAGAGTATATGTTGTAGTTCCATTTTATCCTTAGTTTCAATTTTATTTTCCTCTGTTTCAAACTCATTAGCATACATTACCATACCAGAAAACAAAGGAAAAATTGAAATACAACATGCACAAGAATTACAGACCTGTCGGGACCTTGTAATACATCTCAAAGCAATACTTTTAACAGAAAAATTATACTTGTTACTTACCCGAGCTTCTTGTTTATTCTTCTCTTCTCTCTCATTTCTTCTATCTTTCTCTTAAACTAGTGAAAGATTTTTTAACATAAAACCCACCATTCAAAAATTAACAATAGAAAAAAAAACAACTCTTACTGTATCCATTACCAGGATTTACTACTCACCATGTGTTTTACAATACATTATGAATGATACACAGTTTTATTACGATATCTACAGCTCCTTGGTATGAGTAGTCATGAGCTCTAATTGGTTCCCAGTTCACGGGCTATCAGCTCATACACCTTGAGTACAGAAAATGGCCAAGTAAACCATCACGGCTGAATGACCTTTTCAATTAGACCAGGAGGAAATTCAAGTTTTGCTTGAAAAGAACACGCCAAAAAATACAGCCAAAGCAAATGAATATAGGATGACACAATATCTATTTTTTACCAACTAAAATTAAACTCTTCACTGTTGCCCTTTTGAAACACCCAATGAACCCATAAACTGACAGTTCTTTTTTTTTTGGCCACTTTTTCCCCATTAGATTCTTAGACTAGTTTGCCAACTTGAAGAAATTTGGCAAGTCCATAACAGGGAAGTCAGAGACCATGCTGAACTAACGTTTATTGCATTATTACACATCAGTTCAAATCCAAGATGGTTCTTTGAACAAAAGTAAAGTAAAGTAAAGAACCTTTATTGATTTATACCGCTCAGGGTAGCCCCTTCAGATGCAAAAAGCTGTCTGTTATCAATGGGAGCCCTGAGCGCAACAATGTACTAAAACTATAGCATACATATGCATTACACTAACATTAATAATAATATAGATAGAAAACTATGTACAAACAAAAAAATTCAGAAGCAACTGAGTACGAAATACCATCAAGATAGTTCGTTAAAAAGAGTGCAACCATAGTAATAGAAGGATCGTTTTGCGATCTCAGTCCTTACAGCAGGCGGATGTAAAAGGTTGTAAATTTGAAATGAAGTAAATTTGTACCACAATTGACAGGTTTCTTTCTTATAATCTACAGTGTCTAGACATAGCAAAAAAAGAATTATTTCCCTCAACCTCATCTCCTATTCAAGAACAATAGTCAACTTGGAGCTACACTGTGCAATTGCCTTGTTGGTTACAGTATAAGCTCATGCATGACTCAATTTTGTGGTATAATTAATTATTTGTGACCTTCCACAGGAAAACAACCCGAAGTAAAATACAAAGTTACATGCAAGTACATACAGCATTCTCAATGGCATGTTGGATTGCATGCCAAATTTAAGTTTTTCCTTTGCACAAAATGCAGAATAATAATACTAAGACTAGCTTCATGTACATGTAACAGTGGGTACAATTAACAAGCATGTTGGCTTTCAGCCTTAGCCCAATTTTCTTTCATACAACAGTATAACCTAATTTAGCCAAAAACAAGCAAACACCACAATTATACTCTACATTATCCAAAGGAAAAGAAAAGGAAAAAAAAAACAAAAATCCAAACTGCAGGTTTGTCTGAGTCAACAGTACATGTAGCTGAAACAACTCCTTAAAGCATGGGCTACTTGCTTTAAAACAAAATGCAAAGGGTCATTCAGAATGAGATGTTTGAGGCTTTTGTAAAAGTGAGCCTAGTTTGCTATGAGCTAGAAAGACTAAAAGCAGAATGTGGAATATGAATTCAAGCACATTAAGATAGTAGAAGCTACAGTTTGTACGTGTACATTGCATTTAAACTCGAGAGCAATGTATTAGGCCTAACCAAAATCAGACTTTTCCTTGTTACAGTAATAATAATAGTACTTCTGGGGTGAAGCCAACAATCCACGGCTTATTTTCAACCCTTCAACTGTTGAAATGTGCATACAGTTTACTGGAATAGTTACCTTTTCTGTTTCCTCTTTATCTGATATGTTAATTGCTGGTACATGTTTATCCTCCTTTGATGTTTTGCCTCCTGTATAAAAAAAATACAAGCTAAAATCATTAGCTTACCAACTTGCACAGTGATGTATTTTGGCTTTAGATATTGCATGTACACTGTAGAGTGTATTAAGATCCATAACTGACAGTAATTGTGCTTAAGTTTCCTGTTTGAAACCTGAATGTTTAGCTTAATAAGAAGAACAGGCTAGAACAGGATTCAATCTGGCAAATTGTTATGAATACCAGAGCAGTGTTCCAACAGCTAACCTAAACCAGCAGTTTATGCTTAGGCTTAATGGCCATTTCTAAAATATTATTGCCTTGCTAAATTATTGGGATCAATATCAGTTTCTGGGCAACTGTGCACCTACCCCTCCCCTAATCCAACAAGTTATAATGAGTTAAAAAGTTAGCATTAACGTTGGTTTAGGGGAGGGGTAGGCGCACGGTTGCCCAGAAACTGATATTGATCCAATTATTGTGAGGGTCATATCTTTGATTACATTTCCAGCTGCCATGTGGGTAATCATATGAATTATTTAATATACAATTGAATTGTTGATACCACTCCTGACATGGGCATACCGTATGCACAGTGTATGAACCAACAACTGGCTTGCTCCCAACCTAAACAGTTAATTTGATATTCACCTGGCAGAGCATTGCATTGTGGGATTACAAATTCATATCCTAGTGCATGCTTTTCAGGTGAATTACAATAATTTTGCTGAAATTACAGTACTTTTACACTATAAGGATCAAATCTTCAATTAAATACAACTTATAACTCTACTTAGTATAAATACTCAGGTGATTATACAAAATCACACGGTTTGATTGGTTCCCTATCTTGGGTTATCAGCCGATAATCACCTCGACGAACAAAATGCTACAAGTTGTTCACGCGCTTTTGATGATATAAAATTTTTTCATGTTGTACAATGCTTTTTCTTTTCTTTTTTGAAATAATTACCTGTGTATTTATACTAAAACAATTATTCACCTCAGGCTCAGTGATTATCAGTGAATATTCACCAATAATCACTTTGCCTTCCGCGAATAATTGTTAATGCTTCTGCTGATTATTATTATCTCAACTTTCGTACTTTCTGTGTGCTTGGCAACCTAAATAAAAAAATAAATGTACAAGTTAATCAAAATGATTCTTTTACCTACAGTGTAACTGATAGCTTACCTTCAGTAATTCCTGGTACATCAGACTCTTCAAGTGGCTTGAGTCCAAGTTTAGCTCTTAATTTACTAGATTGTAAATTGTATGCAACAGCAAATTAGGACTTCCAAAAAACAGTATTACTGTAACCAGTCCAAAAGTAAATGGTACAATCCAGGACTACATCTACATGTATTCCAGAATTAATAATATACATGAAAAAATTACTTGATTCTGATTGGTTGAGAGCAGTGCTGGGGGTAGTTGTGAGTCTCAGGATAATACAAGCAGTTCTTCAGGTACAAGTTGCATTGAAGACCATCATAATTACGTAAAAATAGTACAACACCAGCTCATTAGGAGTACATGTAGCGTCAATTCTCACAATTTTGTCCATTTTCCTAAATTTTTGTCACTACAGTAATTGTTTTATTATTGAATTGTACTGTTAATAAAATGTGATTGGTTTTGGAGGTACAAACATCACAGTATGATACACAGAAATCATTATAATACACATGCACAGTGTATGCAACAGTAAAAACCTTACTTGGTTTCCTCAATACTCAAAGTCGTTGTATCACCTGCCTGGTGCCCGGAATGAACAACACCTATAACAGAAGTAATATGGTGAAGCCATTACTAAAGATACTAACACCACTAAAAGTTATTTGCTAAATCTAATTCTCCAATAAAAAGAACACACTGAAAAGATATCAAAATTAATAATTGTGAAAAGAGTACAAATACAGTGTATACAGAATGTACACATGTAAAACAATCATTAAAAAAAAACTTATTCAAAACAGAGAGAACCCCAATTGTTGACAGCTAATAATATCCAGTACCAGATTCAATTATAACAATCCATTTCGGGCACCTATTGACACTTTCTTTGCTACAGTATTACACTGAGTTGCAATTTATTTTCTTGAGTGAAAATTTTGAGTTTCCCCAGTTTGGACTAAAATGATCAACCAATTGATCAGTTTTCTGTATGGTACCCTAAACTAGATGCAAACTCTCTGAATTCCACACTCTACACCAGACTTAACTGCTCGAAAACCATCTCCTTCACAACGGCACATACCTATGTAGCCCTTATGTAGCAGTACCCCACCTCCAATATAACTAACTTGTAGGGGCTATTTGTATTCATGAGCTACAATCCCAGACAAAACTGTTGAGACATATCAATACAATGTTAAATTTCGAGCCATGCAACCATTGTGTCCAAAAGGATCAAATTCATCCCCCTCCCCACCCCTGGTACAATGTTGTTTTGGCTTAACAGCTCAAGTGTGCATTTCTTGTGTTACTGCAAACAACATTGCAATAGTGGAGAGGGGAAATGGTCTTTTTATTAGCTATGGTGTGGAGGCACAGTAGTGTAGTGGTTAGCATGTCAGACTGCCGAGCAGGAGGTTTGGAGTTTGAATCCTGGTGGTGGCACCGTGTTGTTTCCTTAGACAAAAAACTTCACTCTACACTGTCTCTTTCCACCCAGGTGTATAAGTGGGTACCAGCGATATAATGCTGGGGGTGACCCTGCGATGGACTAGCATCCCATCCAGGCGGGAGTAATAATACTCCCAGGTGTTTCACGCTGTTGAAACAGGGATAAGCTTCGGCTGTGTGGGCCTTTGGCTTGTGTGCACCTTTAACTACCTTACCTTATTGGCTATGGTAAGCATTTTCAGTGCTCGACCGTAACTTTTTAAATCACTGGTCCTTGGACTAGTTGAACTGAAAAGTTACTAGTCCTGAGTAAATCTGTGGTAGTCCTGTGGTAGTCGGAACATTGTGAGGAACGCATCGAAACAGCGTTTACAAGACGTATATTTTGTTTTCATCTTGTATTATTTTTTAACCATTACAAACTACAAAGTAGTTACTGGTACTGTGACTAGTGGTTCTAGGTTTCTACTAGTCCAGAAGCATTTTGCACCAGTCCAGGACTAGTGGACTACCGATAAGGTCGAGCACTGATTCTTGTCAGGGTGAGTGCAAAAAATACGTATTTTTGTCATGTGTCTCAACAGGTTTTGTCTGAGGTTGTAGCTCTTTCTTTTTGCTTATTGTGATTTATGCAGCTTTTCATGATTTCCTTTATTTTTAACCAGGTAATATCAAAAGTTCACAATGAAAAAAGCTTAATTATTGATCCCTCTATTCACAATAGAGATCAGTATCCAATCTCTTGTTGTGATATTAATACATAGCAATCAGCAGATGCAATTCCTAATCACACGTGTTCGGCATAACCAGACTCATTTGCATGATTGCTGACTGCCAACAAACCAAACAGGAGAAAAAGGGGAATGACTTCCGCACAGGTCCCTACTTCATTATGCATGCTGTAGTTGTACTGTTTTATTCTTCAAAAACAAACATGTTTTCACGTGCTTTATCCTTAACAACTGAGCTACAGCATGCATAATGAAGTAGGGACCTGTGCGGAAATCTTGCCGAAAAAGGTTTAACGTTAGCTGAGAGTGAATGTCTCTCAATTCACCCTCAACAAAATTAAGATAAAATAATAAACTTTGACTTAAACCAGCTTAAACCTTTCAACAAGTACATGTGTGTAGTACAGTATTTCTTCTGTATGTGGGTACATGGAAGCATGCAGAAATCTCCAAAGAGACACGTTTAAAAATGGAACTCACTTTGGTATTGATCGTCATGAGAAGACTCCTTCATCGCGTACTCGTAAAGATCGTCGTAATCTTCTTTCTTTGCTTTCTTTTTTTCTGTTCTCTCTATCTCATCAACCGCTGCACGAGTTCGTTTCTCCCGGTCTCCATCTCCTCTTCCTTTATCCCTATCCTTGTCACGGTGTTTTCGATCCTTATCTCTTCTCTTACTACGGTCCTTGTCCTTTTCTTTTTGCTTTTTAGAAGAACCCATAATTACTTCCTTCACCGTAAGAACAAACTTTAACAACACACTGTTTCTCGACTATATCGACTATATCACAACCAACCTCGTTCCCAGGTTACAACTAGCCGCCATTTTGAAAAATGCAACAACGAGAAGGCCCTGGGAATGAGTTTGCAGACGAGCGGCCGCCATTTCCGAACTAAGCGAGAACGAAGCAGGGAGAGGACCCTAGCGACCCTAGCTGGACGTGAGGTAGTGTTAAACGCCATCTTGAGTGCAAAATGGTAAACTATATTTGATATTCGTGGCTTCTTCTTTCCTTTATACTTCACGGGAAAAGAGAGCATTGCACGGGACAATGTATTAACAAAAGTTTGTTTTGTGTGGTTGATCTCTTTACAGATACGTTTCATTTTGATTCAAAATCGAGCGGGTAAGACAAGGCTGGCGAAGTGGTACATGAATTTTGACGATGATGAAAAGCAGAAACTGATTGAAGAGGTCCATGCATTGGTAACAGTGAGGGACGCCAAGCACACGAATTTCGTTGAAGTATGATATGTATATATGTTTTTAGGTAACAATTAGGCAATAATTAAGGTAACAGGCTCTTGGATTGCAGCTTGTCAATCTATGTCAAGTTGTTATCACTAATCAAAATCGTCCAAGTTTATATAAAACTTTAAAAATTCGTGATTATCAGTAGTATGTGAAATCAGATGGTGACGAGAAAAATTTATTGAAAAGCTAAATAATTTTCCTTGTTGTGTTCATAAAAGCTATTTGCTTTTTTGTAGTTAGGACGCCTTAAACTACAACTTCCTGTTGGAATCAAGCAAGCAGACTTGAAAGCCTCTAACCAACAAAGTCTCTTATGCAACTAAAACTTTAAGTTTGGTGACTAAGAATTCTTCTCTTGTCAACATGTTAGCAAATTTGTGAATTCTGTAAATCAATGAACTGTTTAGTGTGGACAATCTGCCCTTGCTGTGCATTGCAACTTTTCCCACTAAACCATAAAGTGATTACACTCATATCAACGTTATTATAATGATTGTCTTACAAGTAATTCACATATTGGGAAAATGTTACATGTGTATAATCCATTGAAACTATACTTCTGAGTGAAAGATGTGCTTTGTATTGTGTTACACTCGCGATAACTATTTGCCAAGAACATCTCTATTGGTAGTTACTTACAGTACCTCTTATAACTTCTCACACGTTTTGGCATAATACTGCTTAACTACAGTACAGTATCTAATCAATCTTATGCAGGCCTTCTGACAGGGAGCGCAGGACCACACAATTCAATCAAACCCACATAATTCCACACAATTCTGGTCAATACTGAGTGATGTGTTTAGTGTTTCTAGAAATACTTGTTTTCCTGTTGATAACCAAGATTTTCAGAACCTTTTAAGTGCTTTTTAGGTCATTTCCTTTCCAAAAACAGAAATATCTCATGAATGGAGAATGTTGAAAATGCCATTTCTAAGCCTCTAGATTTCAAAATGTTCTGGGGGAGAATGCCCCTAGACCCCCTACAAACTCACGTTCAGCACTCGTTTTCAAGCCCCTCCACTTTAAAATGTGCTTGGCTGTCCCTGGTACATACATCTGTAGAGCTGCTTTGCTTGTGAATTTTTGGTCCAAGCAGCCTTACATTCTGTGACTGAGAATTGAAGTCCTATGAAACCAAAAGGCTGATTAAAAATTTGGCACTTAAAACTAACACTCTTCTTTTTATAAGATGGATTGTTCATTTGCTGTTACCTGATAGGTCAGTTTCCATAAGCAACCCAGGTAACAGTAGTTGCCAGTAAGACTTCCTTATGTGGTAGATAAGGGGCTGATTTACCCACGTGGATTAATTAACTCCAAGTTTCAGCCACATGTTGGTGCAGGTATGGGTATGCTAGAAACACACCAAGAACTACTTGGAACAGTTATCCCATGAATAACAGTAAAGGAATAAAAACTGATACAGAGACAACTGAGATTATAAAAATGCAACTTGATTTATGGAGGGTTTGTGGCCTCATCCTGCGTAGAAATTGTCTCATTGTGGAATGTTAAACGGTATCCCAATTAATTTGTAACTCAGCCTCAATGTTTCCAATTCTAAACTTAAATATTTGAACAATACAAACTGCCATCTTCAATCTCATATTGAATAGTCTTAGCTTGGACCAGCTTAGAGTTTTGACCACAGTGCTATATTCTTTTGAAACTTGGAAATCCATTTTGAACCTTTTATTTGGGAAGTTTGGCATTGGCTTTCTCCTTAATTCCAATATTAGCAAATTAGTAGAGAATTCTTCAACTCTTTTCAAAAACAAATTTTGGCAAATTTGTTTCATATCAATACCTTACCGGTGTATAAATCATGTCACAGATCAGGGAAAATGTTTTTCCCCTACTCCCAAGCATCAGCCCTCATTTTCTTTCCTCTCTGCCCGACACTCGCCCCTTACCACCAGAGGGCCTAGAGCAGGCTACTTGTCCCCTAACCTTTCTACTTTTGTTTTCAGTTCCGAAATTTCAAGATTGTTTATCGACGTTATGCCGGGCTTTACTTCTGTTTTTGTGTAGATGTTCATGATAACAACTTGTATTACCTAGAGGCTATTCACAATTTTGTAGAGGTAAGACTAAGCTTTTAGCATCAAGTTGGTTTCTTTTATTTCTTTTACAAGTGAAAAGTTGTTGAAAATCAGCAGGCATCACAGTCTTCTACCCAATTAAAATTAATGGGCAAAGCCTTTAACATGCACATCTTTTGAAGGCATTATTCAATATTGCAGGATAATCCTTAGAACAATCCACTGACTACTGATAAAGAAGTTGCTGTGTTTTGGCTACTGCATATGAAATAATGTAGGAGCCAATATGTCAAAGGAAACATGAGTGAGTGAGTGAGTGAGTGAAGGAGCCAATCAGCACGTGCCCAGTATTTAGCCAATCGCAATGCACAATACAATTAGCTCACTGCAAAGAATTGTAATTGTGTTTTAACTCAGAAGAGAATAATATTATGCAAAAGTAATGAAATCAAGGAAAGGCAATAGGTATGGCAAAAAGGTCCGAATAAACTTAATAAATGCAGGAGCCACATGCACGCAATACTTGCCTATTTTCCTATGTATTTGCTCTATGACACTTCTATAAATGCTGTTTGACAAATTTGCTATCTTGTTGGTGGTAACTGGTGGTGCCTCAGCTTTCACAGAATTTCTGATTCTCTTCTCTATTGGTTTTCTTTATAGGTGCTGAATGAATTTTTCCATAATGTCTGTGAACTGGATTTGGTGTTCAACTTTTACAAGGTATAGTACAATAAGAGATTTACATGCAACAAACCTGTTTCAGGTTTTTTTATAGTTGGCGTTGGTCTGGGTGGGTTGCAGGGGGGGGGGGAGGGAGGCATGTGCTTCAGGGTCTGTTAACTTTGTCCACAGCTGGTTGCAAATCATGTCTATATCTTGTTTTGGTTGGACGTCATCTTGATTCGCTCTATACATACCTCATAACTGCATTCCTTCCTGTGTTTTTGAGGGCTGTGTTTCACTTTTCCCGATAGTTCTTTTCCTAAGAGGACTTTGTTATTTGACTCCTGATTGGCTCATTTATTGTTAGTGTAAGATTCAAAAGGGCATTTATCATCAAGAAGACCTAGCCCGATAATTTGAAATGTCTTCAACATAATACAAAAAGTCTCCCCCAGAAATATGTTGGCGAGGGAGCCAGCGAGCGACTGGTCCAAATCAGCCCACAACAGCAATAACTGTCTCATGCTTTACATTCCATGAATTAAAATGTAGCAAGCTACAGTAGCAAGAATACAGAGTTGATAAAATGACATCTGAAGGCACTAAGCAAGTTTGATGCAGATGTAATATCACACTTTTGTTACTTGCATTTACTTGCCCATTGTGGTTTTATGGGTTTTCCTAATCTCATATGATTTTCATTCTTTAGAAGTAGTTGCCACAGAATAATAAAAATGATAGCTGTTCTAACGTTCTAAAGCTGTAACATCATTGAGTTTTTTTTTTTTTTTTACAGTTTTCGTCAGCAAATAACATGAGTGAAGAATGCACAAGTAAATTTGGAAGTTAACTGTGATAATTTTGAGACATTTTTAATTTTTATTTTGTAGGTCTATTCTGTTGTAGACGAAATGTTTCTTGCTGGTGAAATAAGAGAGACAAGTCAGAGCAAGGTTTTGAAACAGCTTCAGATGCTGCAGCAGCTGGAGTAAAGTGTTGCCAGGATGCTAGCCATATACTGTGTGCTTCAACATCTCTTGCCTGTCCCAGTTGTTGAAAAGCGATTGGGGAGCTTAAGCACGCGCTTTTTTGAGACGCGGACGGCAACCGGAAGAGAACATTACGCGTGCCAGGACAGTGGTGTCTCCCAGATTTTTATAGTGATCGTCTCTAATGGAGAAAAGATACTAATCAATGTAAATGTAGTTGTGTGTGGACAAGTTAAAAGGGGAAACAGCTCACTTCCGGTTGCCGTCCGCGTCTCAAAAACGCACGTGCTTAAGCTCCCTATTAACAGAAAGGTAGCACAACCATGTGAAGCCAACTTTACAGGTGTAATTCGTGCTGCCTATTTATCCTGGTGGTACATGTCGCATTAGTAACAAATGTAAAATAAGAAAGGAATTCAATACGGTACAGTATCTTGACTTATGTATTTGTTTTTTGATTGTGTTCTGTTAGTTTGTTCTTAAAAGAAAAATAAATGAACAATGCATTCTAAAATCTCTTTCGAAAAAGTGGTATTTTTGCCTGTTTTGCATAAAAAGTTGCTTGTGGAAGGGGATTGAGGGTGCAATTGCATTGTTTTTAGTGGCTACTGCCTTGCAGGCAGGAAGCCACTTAAGTTATCGTGTTGTAAAGAGTGTCCACTACGCGCGAATGGAGCGTTGAGATGTGAAGAGATTTGGGAGTACGGCTTCATTGCTAGATCGATGGCTGAAGATAATTTATATCAGGATTTTCTAAATTCAACGGACACGGATAGCAACGCTTCAGGTTTATATGCAGCTTGGTTGCAATGAAGGTCAAAACTCACATCGGATTTTTTTTAATTCAAGAGCCGATGAGATTCAATGGTACGTGTAAACAAGGTATTTTGGGCGAGATATCGAGTTCTCAAGCTACAGGAAAGGACCTTTCACATTGGCTTGAATTAAGATAGAATACAGATATGACATTAATTACCGCTGAGCGATTTTAATAGCAAAATGTAAAGGTATTGTAGTTTATAATGTTGAATAAACTTGACTACACAAGCGTCTGGCTGACAATACGTAACTTACGATGGTTTCTTTACTACTCTGAATTGTATTTCTCTGGATTCCATTCTGTCCACAGAGAACAGGTCGAAAATTCTGTGATCCGGGAAAAAAAAACAAATCAAACAAACACCCACAAGCTGCAATTCATAGAAACGTAGTAAAACCTCTGAGAAAGCTGTAAAGCGAAAATCGACGGAGGCCATGTTTCGGTAACTTGGACGTGTTTTCTCTCCCAAGAAAAACTCACCGATACAAGGATTACCAAGAAGCTCCTACATTATTCACCTTCTTGGAGATGGATAGTGTTGAATATCCCAAGGTGGAGAGCCAATCAGATTACTCGTTATGCTAAGGTTGCTCAGTTGGTATATATAAAACATACTTTATTATTCAAAGCTCGTCACTTATACGGTTCCAAAAACGTAAAGGCAGATTCTCTTTCGCGGTTGTAGGTGGACAAACCCAAGTCCCTTTGTCAGGAACCACTTCCAAAAGCAATTGCCTCCGTAGCAAGCATCCCCGTCCTATTTTATTGTACAACGGGAACGCTTGCCACACAGGCAAAGAAGGCACTTAAATTTTGTAAGGTGGAACCAAGGCTCTACAAAGTCACAGATTCCGAATAGGAGCCTCAAGTCGGGCTTATGCTAAACGTTTCTTTGAAATTCGAACGCTCTCCTGCAATGCATGGTCAAAGGGACTTTACAGGGAAACAAGAGGCTTCAAAAGCCTTCACTGGGTTGCCTTTGTGAACCCTTAGTACGCAAACGGCTCAATTTTTGGAAACTGTTTTGTCAATGCATTTTAGTTTGCAGTGTCAGTTGTGTTCAATAAGAGAAGTGTACAAGGAGTTAATCAAATGCTCCTATGAACAAACTCATGAATGCATTCGGTGACACATGAGGAGAATTTTAGATTTCAGAACTCATTCAAATAATTTAATCAAGCCTGTAGGGCTCTGCCATCTCGCGTTCCATTTACCAATTTAAAAAATAGGCAGCCAAGGCCTGCATACAGCTTCACATTCTGTATAGACAAGGGTATCTTTGAAAAAAAGAAAAGAAAATCGATTCAGTTTAAAAAAAGAACAAAAAAAGTCAAGAAACCCTCACTGAAGAATGAACTCGGGCCATCTGCTCCACAGTACGAAATGCTATCCAATAGACCGTACAGAATTACCTGGTTGCCAAGGGTATATCTTATATTTTATATGTTATAGATCTTTCGGTCGTACACTCTACTGTGTGAAGCTGTAAAAATTATATCTCATTTTTCAACGTTCGTGAAAGGTAGTCCGTCATTCCCGAGGCTTTATCTGGAAACCGATATTTAAAATGGAGATGCCGTTGTAGAATTGACAAATTTGTGGTAAACATTGACGAACGTGTTTTATTTTATGGGGAAAGTGAAACCTGAAACGTGAAACGACAGCACAAACCCAGCCGTGAATACTTGGCATCTTCCCTTCGTCTGACCCGTTTTGGGGCTTCAACATTTTATTTGAAAGCGTGAAGTTCACCAGAAATAGATTAGTTCCTTAAATTGGTGGGTATGTACCGGTTTCGGTGTTGTCGCAAATAATGATTTTGAAATTCAATGAAGCTGCATACCACCGGACTGTTTTTGCTCCAGTTGATTATATATCGGGTTTTGTAGTTTTTGTACAGTATAGAGGATCCAACGCTATAAATATAAATGAACACTTTATGAGAATGCTTCCCCCGATGTTTTCGATTTGATCGCTTTTAGAAGTCAAGTTAAGACGAAGATTCGTATTTTGACGTGCGTAACCAGCTTGTTATCTCGGATTCAAAAGAATACATGTCACAGCGAGCCACACTCTTGCTTTCCAAACCGTTCACGCGTGGATCGGACGTGGTCTGCTGAGCGTGAACCAATTAAGGAGAGACAGTCAAGCACACAGCGACGCAGTGAAAATCTACGAGTGAACTTGGAAAAGTCGCCGTTTGAACAAACTCTACAGATGATTCGCTCCTGACAGAAGATAGGACAAAAATTTATATCGATATTCACATAATAGATCTCTTCAGGTCCGAGCCTCATACGACTCACTTGCTATAGTCAGCCTAAAATAAGACTTATGGTGAAGAACAGTGAACGCTCAACTTACGGTCCTTTGATGCAGGCTATTACTACTTCTTAAATGGGAGAACTCTAAAAGTCTTAACACAGAGACTTCAAGCAGTCTGCAATTACTTAAAAGCTTCTCGCTGGACAACACTGGAGTTTCCATAAAGATGGCTGGGTTGCCAGAAATATCTGTGCCGGTTACAAAGAACTGCGAGTTTACCGAAAATGCAAAGAAACATATCATGCAATTTCATATGCAGCCAGTGAAACAAGGTAAAAGTTGCTTCTTGTCAACTGACGCGGTTACCGTTTGGGGAATGATAGAGTCCACTAAAAACAACCCAGACATTGTAAAAAATCATCATTCCAGCAGTGATCTACGAGTGTTGCAAAAAGCATTCGCCACACCTATTGGAATAGGTGGATTTAATAGGGCTCCATGCTATACCGTAACAGTAATACATGACACTGTTAAGGCGGGGGTACACCCAAAATTTGCTGGAAAATTCCAATTTTTGTTTTTCTCAGATTTTGCATCTTTAGGTATTTAAGTTTACTAAGGAGTAAGAGTTTATGGCAGTATTTTTCCTTTTATGCCTTTGCGAGCGATTTTAAATTCCCGCCTCTGTTGGTTAATTTGGTTGCCATAGCAACGAAAACAGCATTTCGTTGTTTTCCAGTTGTTTATGATGTTTTCAGGCAGCTTTCTGGACCGCATATGACTAAGGACACTGCATTCACTCTTACTTGAACTGATTTGTTGGTGAAACGCATTATGGGATAGCTTTGACATGTTACATTCAATCGATCGAAATCACTGTGTATACAGAACGAGCAAGAATGATCAGAATCATTTGGAAGCGATATATTAGCGTAAAATTTACTGGCAATGGTCGGAAAGACGGTGAGATCTTCCTACAAAAAGAAAAGGAAAGGATTTTCTGGGATGCAGAGACATGCAGCAAAAGGAAAAAAACCCGCTCCTGCTGATGATTTGGAAAACACAACCAAGCACATCTCGTGTTGCAAATCAATCGGACTCAGAGTCCGAAAAACCCATTGGTTCGTCAAGGAAGAAAATGGAGAATACAAGCAAAAATCTTTCCATAGAAAACTCTGACGATGAGATTTCATTCCAACCCGAGGAAAGCAAGGGATACAGAATCATGGACCTGGAAAACTTATCCAAGGCGGTCTCAAGTGCCCACGTGTGTGTTGAGGGTGAGAAATTTTCGTAGTGCTATCATAGAGTCCTTACCACATTTTCCAGATATGGATTTTGCCCTGGTTTTAGCTTTCGACTTCGGCTCCTGAATTCTAGCACATTTTTTTTGTGTATTGACTGACCTTTTAGATTGAAGGGCTAGCTCCAAGAAGGCATTGTTATGTTTAGGTTATTTTGCACTGCAATATGTTTTCTGTTGTTTTTTGTTCCTGTCAAACTGCATGGCAATTTTTCAATTTTTACTTAGTTACACTTACCTTTTCAGTTTAGGGAGTTTAACTCTAGAAGATGACACAACAAAAAGACAGGGACTGATGTCAGAACTGTCTTTACAGTGTAACACCTGCCATGGTGTCAAAGTGGTTCGGTGTGCAGTGGTGTCAGCAGTCTGTCACTTCCATAGTGGGGCAAGGAGTAGACTAAGAGTAATGGAGAGACTTTCAATCCCTGGTGGAGCATCAACAAGATTGGCTTCTAATGTCAAAGACAATAAAAGGAAGATAAAGTCAGGTTTGCAAGCAACTGCGAAAGAAAAGAAGCGCCGTCAGGGAGAACAGCTTCTGCGTACTCGTCGTGAAGAAGCTCTAAGAGAAGCCGAAGGAGTGACTTATGAAGCAGGAGGCTTCTGAAATGATTTTAGAAACTTATTATGGCAAAATGTGTACAAAATAGCAACAATCAAGGCATAACTGATGTGAAAATCAATGTTTTACTTTAATTACAACTTTAAAGTCACTTTTTTCATTACGTATGTTTTTAGCCTTCAAGAAAAGATATCTCATGAACGATTTATCCAATTGAGCTGAAATTTTCAGGATTTGTTGTTCTCAATAAGTTGTTTGTTTTAAGCATAGAGATTTTTCATATGATGCATGTGCTTGAAGTTATGATGTAAAACATATCTTGGATTTTTTGTACCAAATTTGATGAGCCATCATTTCTCGTGTTTTTATTATTTCAGAAATCTCTATGCTTAAAACAGTAAGCAGTTTGTCTTTTTTAAAATGAAGCAAAAATAATTCAATTTCATTCATTCTAGCGGGAGATATCTTTTCTCAAGTACGCCTTGGTATCACCCAGAAGGTGGTACAATTAACTGTTTGGTATCAGCTTACAATAAACTTTTGGGGCATTAAACATTTTTTTTCACAATCTTTGGCTCATAAGCTTTCTAGAAATACATAGTTTGCTATAGTTTGGAATAATATATTACATGTGAAAATTGTTTGAAAAATGGCCTGATTTTTGGGTGTACCCCCACCTTAACAAAAAGGTGATCACAGCCTTCCCAACTAAGTAAAATCTTTTCATCAATAACTTAACTTTTAATATATGCCTAAATACAAAAAAAATTCAGACAGTTCGATGCTATGCTGGTTAACAAATAAAGAAGCCTAAGTCGTGTATTACACTGTGATAAAACACGACGGGCATTTGAGAACACGAGTGAAATGTAGAAAACACGAGCCGCAGGCAAGTGTTTTCTACATTTCTCGAGTGTACTCTAATGCCCGGAGTGTTTTACAGCAGTTATTATATTGGCGTGAACACCTAAATATGTCTGGAATGTTTATTGCGTTTTATGATGCAAATTTCGAAACACAAGAATTCAAAACACAAGCTCACCATTTCCCGTTACGCTTGTTGGCTCCCATACGTGCAGAAAAGAGATAGGGAAGTAAGTACTAAATGGAAATACTTCAAAGAAAATTATCAAGATTTACGACGAAGGTGTATCTTTTGCCACTGAAGAAAGATTGGACCCAGCCCATGCAAGACCGGGCAAAATAAAAAATCCGGCTCTGAAGTCCGGCCCAGGAGGTCAAAATAAAAGCCAAAAGCAGGCAGTGATCCACACCCATACTACATCCATAGTAAAATAAACTGAGGGTGCGTTTTTTTTGATATGATCCATTTTTGGATTTGTGATCCGAGATCACAAGGATCATGTCACATCAAAGGAACCAATGAATCCTTGTTCAGTGTGGGTTCATCGGTTTCTTTGATGCGCAATGATCCGTGCCCTCTCTATATTATCTACGGAAATTAACCCAAACTGTCAGCTGGATAGTCGTCAGGGGTCCGTCTGATAGATTTTGATCGGGATCGATTTGATCGGAATTTTGATCTCATTCGGATCGTAATTTTGCTCTGTGTGATTCGGCGTGATTTTTAGGACTTTTCTCTTGTCTGATTTTGGCTGATTTTTTCGGATTTTGATTCGGATTTTGGTTGATTTTCGCTGATTTTATTTTGATTTTGTTGAATCGGACTTGCGAGTGGTTTTGGGGCAAATATCTTAAAAATGGCGGATAGTTTTGGCGCATTGTGCTGAAGGCCTTGCACGCAGTTTTGACACTTTTAGGTTAGAACCCGTGTTTCACTTCTACTCATTTTAATAACCTAAACAAGATAGCTTTAAATCACTTCTTTCGTTTATACTTTTCAATGGCTTATAAAACCAAGGCAACTATCAAAAGCCATGCGTTATTGGCTAAAAATCCAACAACCTCACCTGCTGTTCTAAAAAGAAAACTTGCTATTTTGCGTATCATTCGAGGTAATATCTGACCAATCTTTTTTCCAAGTGCTTTCAAACCACTACCTAAACCCTGTGCTACCTTGGTTAAACCACTCTTTATATTTGAGATAATAACGCCAATAACAACACCCACAGCACTAAGTACGGCAAATGCAGTAAATCCATATTTCTTAATCTCCTCGTTCTCTCGCTCAAGATTGTCGATTTCACTGCTTTGTTTCTCGATAAGTCAATCGATACTCTCTATCTCATTTCTACCTTCCTGTTGTAACACGCTAACCTTCTCTCGTCTTCTATCAATTTCCAGCTCATTATCCTCAAATATCTCCTCCGCCGGTTTTCCAAGAGCGTCTCTCATTGAAGGTGAGATTTTTTTATAATCCGGAGCCAAGCTACCATCAGGGTTAAGTATTGCAAATTCTCTTACGTCTTTCCTTAATAGCTTTACCATAACCCCACCAAATTTCATGATCAATACTAGTACGGAGTATGGATTTAATTTTAGCTTTTGGGAATTTTCTACGGATCCTCCTATCAGCGTCGTCCATATTAGCTATTATTATATCTCTCAACAGGAGCCCATTACCCGGAGCGTGCAACTGCTATATGTTTATGCAACGGCGTTTTCACAAGTAAGGTTATTTTTAGAGCAGCTTCTCCCGCGAAAAAAAGTTGTTTCCGCTGTCTCAGTTATCTCATCGGAGCTACTACTCTCTGTGTAAATACTTTGAATATCGTCAGAAATACTGTCCGAACACTCCTATGAAGACTCGTGTATGTCGTCTATGTTCGTTGTCGCTACAGCCGGTTATCATGCTACATATCAATCATGCACTAGCTTGTGATTGGCTCTCCCGAACCAATTCGCGGGAGAGACGATCTAAAAATAACCTTACTTGTGAAAATGCCGTTTCACAGACCAAGTATGGAAGTTGCACGCTCCGGGTAATGGGCTCCTGCTCTCAATTAGTACGCGCGCTGTGATTGGTCAATTTAGCGGGCCGTACTTCACTGTACAGCCCGCTAAAGTTTGTTTTGGTCGCCAAAATGACTCCAGGGATATAATAAATATCTTATTAACCTCGTTTTCTCGGTCCGTACTGTAAAATACGGATCCTCGTTTTTTCCCGTCGATTTATGGCCCGCGCGCTACGCGCTTGGGCCATAAATCGACGGGAAAAAACTCGGTCCGTATTTTACAGTACGGACCTCGAACTCGATTAATAAGAGGTATATAAAGGAACTGTATGTTGGGTCATCCATATCTTCAATTGGATCACCACCGAAATATGTTTCTGCAGTTTCAGGTTGTCGTGTAGGGTATGAAGTTGATGTTTCAGTTGTCATATCATCCATTCCGATATTTTCACCATCCTCACCTCCTGCATCTACACCACTGTCAAAAGGATTATCTTGATCAGGTGTATCTGGGTCTATTTCCATTTACTATATTAATTTTATGGAATCTCTAAATTATAGCCATCCACTTGCTAGATAACCAAGAGCCAACATTCCACCACCTACATAAGGTAACTCACCCGCCTTTTGACTGTTACTCGGTCCATAATAATGTAATTAATATAAAATTTGCCGTTCCCGTAACGAATAATCTGGATGCGCTTGGCTATATAAGTTCAAAGCCCGATCAGTATCTGACGTGTTTTGCCTAGCCTGATACACATTATCCTTTTGCTCTGAGTACCAATCCAATGTCTTTTCCACTTTCAAGTTCCTGACATGACATATAATCATGTTGGTATTTCTCCGTAGCCTTATCTTGTCTAACCTTTTCTTCATCCGTTCGTTTACCGGAGATAGCTTTTGCAAGATAAGATCCCCCAACAAAAGCCGTAGCATTTAAGAAAGCCCCTCCAATCATTAACGCTACTGACGCCATATATATTAGTTAATTAGATGCTTTTAGGTAAAATCTTTTGCGATTCTAGATAATCTTTCAACGCTAAACTTTCTGATAAAAAGCAACCCATTTAGCGTTATTTGTATTACTTGATGATGGATCTCCGATGAACGATTCATGCACAAGTTTTTTACCGATACAACCAATTGCAGCAGATAATCCAACCAGTGTGGCAGCATCGGTGACAGTTTTAACGAGCTTATTTTGTTCACTCATATTCTAGCTTTATATATATGTAGTGGAATCTCTGAATCATGCCAACGGTTTAGGTTGTGTAGGTTCAGGTGGTCTAGCTGGTTCAGGTTCTCGATACCTTGCAGGTTCCGATGGTGGTTTTCGATAGTATTTCAAAAATAAATATTAAGGTGTTAACCCAACAGCAACTAGCGAAATAGCAGTTACAAAAGACAGCTCTGAAATCCAAGGTTTAGTTGATGATTCTTTAGGTAATTCAGATTCAACCTCACGTTTTGTTTCCCTCTCTAGTGCCTCTCGAGTCCTACGATTATATTCTTGGAGTCGCTTTCCAGCTTCCACCTTTTTAGGGTCCTTTTGCTTTTCCGCTTTAACTGGAGGTGGTTCTTTAGTAATTTGTTCAGTCTCTTCTGACATCTAACTATAATTAATGCTATAGTAATCTTTAACTAACAGGTTCAATAGTCGGTTCAGTATTACTATCAAGTTCTACAGTTTTACCATTCTGTTCATCTTCTCCTAATTTAATGTGTTTAGCAACCCTGAATAGCCCACCGGCAAGTGCAACGTATCTACCACCCTTCAATACTAATAATCCAGCAAAATCACTAAGTTCACGCTTTACCAACTCATCATCCTGTAGGTCTTTACACAACGACTCAAAATCATCAATAGGCAATAAATATGATATGACACGAGATGCAGTATATAGAGCAGATTCTACTAATCCACTCGTTACTTGCTTTCCCAGTAGAACTTGGTACGGGTTGTAATATTTTTCTAAATTTTTACGAGATAGCTTCTTAATGTCACCAAGATTCATTTCAGTGCCTAGATCTTCCTTAGCAACTAGTAAAGAGGTTAAAATATATAGCTAAACTCTCTCGTTTAGCTTCAATATCATCTTCCGTGGATGTATTATCTTTAGGTTCACTTTAAGGCTCCTTTTCCATGTATTCTTCAACTGACATCGTTTAATCTATAAAGGGGGGAATTTCTAAATAGCATGAGTACGGACATCTTAAACATAAACAAAGTCTAAGTATTTTTCAGATTTAAGCTGCTGTATAAATCGCTTGTTTGTGGAGGCACAGTAGTGTAGTGGTTAGCGTGTCGGACTTCCGAGCAGAAGGTTTGGAGTTCGAGCCCTGGTGCTGTCACTGTGTTGTTTCCTTAGACAAGAAACTTTACTCCACACTGTCTCTCTCCACCCAGGTGTATAAATGGGTACCGGCGATACAATGCTGAGGGTGACCCTGCGAAGGTCTAGCATCCCATCCAGGGGGGAGTAATAATACTCCCAGGTGCTTCATGCTATTGAAACCGGGATAAGCTCCGGCCTTGTGGGCCTTCAGGCTCGTGTGCACCTTTTTTTATAAATCGCTTGCGAGTCTCCGAATCCACATCTCCAACAAAATCTTCAAATGGCATTTTAGGACCGAGCTGAGATGGGTTATGGAAGGCTACTCAGACACAGGCAACATTATCTCGGAATGGTTTAAATATAGATGTTAATTGTTGAGTTAATTCCATACACTTAAACCTTCCTGCCTACCAGAAAAGGCTAGATTGATAAACTTAATAGAGCGATGATTTAGCTCTTTAGATACACTGAACAAGGGTCGTCCATTCTGCTTCCAATAGCTGAAAGCAAAATAACGTGCTTTTTGTTTGGATTCGGATTGAAAAAACTTTTAATTAGACTGCACAATCCAGTGCGTTCATTTATTTATGCATTTCCAGAGCGGTTGCCAAATTTGGAGTTACAATCCTGACCGAAGCTGTTAGTCTGCTAAAGACGGCAGTAGAAAACGACTCAAGCAAGGACATGCTAGCTTTCCTCAAAGAAGACATCGAAACATCAAGGGAACATGAACTAAAACTGTTTAAATCACTGTGTGCCCAAGATGGGTTACAGCAGCCATCTTTCTATCCTCGAGCGCCGTCGTACCCCGGGCGTCGTACAATCCATATATGCCCCCCGTCGTCCCGCCCTTCCGAACTGGTGCTATGCTAGGATATGCCAGAATGTATGGTGGACAGCCCAGTGGAAGACCACTCCCAGCCACAAGCACCGCCACAATTACGAGTGATCTATTGCATAACATCATGCCTGAAAATGCAAGCAGTTCTGACGAGCGTCCATTTAATCGTGATCTTTAATTAAACTGTTGGTACTCAATGCGGTACATATCAGCTGACGTTGAGACAATACAGTCCAAGAACTATCATTTTGATAATTATTTCTTATTATTATCAAAGCAATAATAAGAAATCGATCAGTAGAAGGAGACAGTTACAGTAGTCCTAAGGGCTGGTTCACACTTTGACATAAGCATAAGCATAAGCATAAACATAAGCATAAGAAAAATATGTGTGAACCGGGGTTACATAAGCATAAGCATAAGCATAAGCATAAGCATAAGCACAAGGAATGGAACTTTTTCCATTTTCTTATGCTTCTGCTTATGCTTATGTAACCCCGGTTCACACATATTTTTCTTATGCTTATGTTTATGCTTATGCTTATGTCAGAGTGTGAACCAGACCTAAATAATAATTCCGAGAACGCCTTTTCACTAGATTGGCGCCAAGCGGTTTTCCAGGGACCATTTCGATAAATGTACTCAAATGCATCTCAAAGTCATAAAACGTGATTTTTTGGTGTGTTTGTGTTTAAATTTAAACATAATTACTTATGGTGAGATTGATGCATATATTAGAACACTGTCCATGCTTTGTATAGTAATGAGATGGATAAAATATGGCGATAAATACTCTCGTATCTCCACAGATAATGTCTAATACGAAAACATAAGGTTTTGCGGTAAGATTTCCTCACAGGTTCCTACTCATTATGCATACTGTCGTTGAATTATCATCTTGGGAAGTGCGCGTGCAAACATTTCTGAGAACGAAACCGTACGGCTACAGCATGCATAATAAAGTAGGGACCTGTGAGGAAATCTTACCGGTTTTGTCTTATTTTCTTGAGATATGAGTTACACTTTGTGTAATTCTGAGACCGGTTTTGAGGAGTTTGTATGACGCTTGATCAACACTTACAATTTCGCAATTCCTCGAACTTAGCGGTCGATACATTTGCTAAGCAAATCAGCTCTAATATCAATCAGGACATTTAAAGACCTCAACCTTACCTCATAACTTTTTTTCAGCTCCTAAATACAATATGAAATCCCAAAAAAACAGAAAACCCGTTTCCTGAACTGAACGTGTGGCCGATCAGAGTGCACACAATCTCCATTGCTGCACTTGGTTTGAAGAAAATACCAGCATCATACAGGGATGGGTGAGAAAATAGCTCCCACAATGCAATAATCAAATACCAGTTGAAGTTGCGAAATTCTTTGAATTTATTACAAGAAATTCTTTTCTTTGACAGCAGAAATAATATCACAGTTTGTCGGAGAAGGTGCGAATGTGGGCGGGGCTATCTTTCTGCTCGTTCCACCCGGAATATTTTTGCTTTCCCCGCGTATTGTTAACTCTTGGGTTCCAGGTATTCCCCATTTTTTCGACACTCGTTTGACCAAACGTTTCATTTACCTTATCCATTTTGCCTATCATAGACTAAGACCGAGAAGCGTTGTTCACACCCAACAGGTATTGATCATGCGTTGTTTTTATTGTAGAGGGGTTTCGGTGTGTCTTCGAGGTGATTTTTCAGTCGCATTTGCGGGCTGAAATGCTCCTTGATCGATTGGCTCGTGTTGGCTTCGGCAACCACTACGTAAAGCAAGACGTTACCCCAACCTAAGGATATGCCGAGAAGTTAAGGTCACCTGGAAATCGGGAATCGTACTTAAGGAAATAAGTCAGCACAAAGACAAATGTCTCCCAAGACAAGGGCAGCGGGACTAACAACAAAACAAACGCTCCCCCACGGGGAGAAACCTGTGTGACACTCCGAGCGCGCCTGTCTCCAAGGAAGACGAGGTAGGAAAACGCGGGCAACGCGTGAAACAAACGTTAAGAACAATTACGACAAATGTGGGTTCTGAACAGTACCCAGGCCTTGCCCTATAAAACGCAACCCATCCCCTCTCCCCACGGGTCTCATCTCGACTTATGGGTTCATCAAACGACTTGGTTATGTAAGTGATGGAGATGCAAGGTTCCAAAGAGGTGGACGTTGCAGTGAGATGGCTGAAACCTCCGTTATAGCTATGACCCTGACACGTTATTTAACAATCATTCTCCGAGCGAAGTGATTCTCGGTGAATATTCACCGAGAATCACTGAGCCTGAGGCGAATAATTGTTTTAGTATAAATAGACAGGTGATTATTTCAAAAAAGAAGAGAAAAGCATTGTACAACACGAAAAAAAAATTATTTCATCAAAAGCACGCGAACGACTGGCAGCCATTTTGTTCGTCGAGGTGGTTGTCGGCTGATAATCCGAGATAGCGAACCAATCAGAGCGCCCGATTTTGTATAGTCACCTGAGTATTTATACTAAAGAACGATATAGCCAGTAGCAAGAGGCTGATTTCAGCGCATAAGCTGTGATGGAATACTCTGGTACATACACAGCGCCCATTATTGGCAAACGATATTCATGACGTAATAGGTCTTTCCTCTCCTAAAGAGCGCAAATATCATACTACAGACGTTTTGAGCGTTATGCCTCGTTAGTCAAAACGAAAGCTGAGCAGTTTACATATTGGAGAATTTTGAATGTATGCTATCGGTGAGGACATTGCGACGTGTGCATCGAAGTGAATAAAATACGTGCAAAATGTTCTTTGACACTTCTGGGATTAAGGGCGCCGGTTTGGAAGGTACACCAGGGCGTCTGGTCTTAATATGGGACACGCAACTGACACCACTCGCACTATTGCAACAGAAACTAATATCTAGAGGATGCAGTTTAATCAGAGTACACATACAAATGTCACTGTTTTGTAATACTCCATGAATTGTTCTGGGATTCCCTAATTCTAAAATCACACATATTTGAATACTTCTTTATTAAAATCTTTACTTACTGCACATCCCTCAGCAAAAATTATTTTTAAGAACTTTAATTTATAAGAACTTAATTTAACCTGAAATGCACAATTGTAGGGTCTTAAATGGTACACAGGATCTTACAGAATATGTTCTAAGTAATCAAAGATTACGGGCAGTCAGCTTCCAGTATCTCTGTAGTTTTAAGATCCATCTTAAGTCACAGTAAGTCAAAGACAGAAGTTAAACTAAATCCAACTTAAAACGTATAGCATGGAACAATGTGAAAAGAAATTTGTCTAATTTGACAACTTTAATCTTGCATGTTTTTATCTTCTGCATTTTTAACTATTGTAATTAAATCTTTCTGAATGTAACTGATGTATTGATGTTTTATTATTTTATCTTTTATTTGCAATGTCTCTCAGAAATGCACTTAACTGACTACATCACCCTGAGCAAACAACATTCTAACAATAAAATATAACTAAATTACACAATCTGATTGATGTCCTATATCAATATCCATATCTAAATAAATCATAATCAATACTGTAAATACATTTTTCATTTTTTCACCCCCCCCCCCCCCCGCCCTTGTCCCTCTTCCCCTTCCTCTGTGGATTCAATATGGATATTTTCTGGAACCACACAATTAACACTGTAATGTATTACTTGCCAAAAGCAATAATACGTTGAACTGACCTTGATTAAAACCAATCTAGGATACGTGTACAAAATGTTTTGAACTTGATTACTGAAATCTATCATATCAAAGAATCAAAAAATAAACATGCCTTTTTTCTGTATTCAATACCTCAAAATATTCAAATCATTAATTTAACATACCGTAAAAACTCGTGTATAAGCCGCACCTTTTTGCTGAAATTTTGGGCTCAAAATGGCGGGTGCGGCTTATATACGAGACCATTACTTTCAGAGGGGGCTAATTGCCTAGTTAGGGGTCAGATATAGCACTTAAAAACGTAGGTAAATAAACATTCAACATTTTGAAACTTGTTGCTGTTGTTGGTCATTGCTTTTGATAGAAGTGGTGGCTCCTAAAGGAGCCGTGTGTCTCTTCAGGTTTTAAACCTGAATCTTCTTCGCGAGTAGTTCTTTCAAGCGATTCATTTGTACTTCCTTTGCGCAGCTAAACTCTAACTGGCATGGAATTTCCATTGCTCCACAAAGCTGCTTACAATGCCTTCTGCGACCGATCACTTCAATACTGATCTCTCCGCCATGTGCAAGAAAATACCACGCTATTCGTGAAAAGTCACGGGGCAAATGACCGACTGTTTCGGTGTTCTTCACGACTTGCACCGCGTGTTTATCCATAGGATTGTTAAACTCGTGTCGAGCAACCAGTTTTTCACCAATTGAAGGCTTCCATACATGTTTATAAACATGGTATCCACGCACACCTGATGTGAAATGGAACTTTTCCATGTTGTTTATCGTTCGTTCGATCGTTCAATTAGCCTCCCACGCAAACGTTCTTAGGCGTTCGGTTTGCGTGTGAGGCTATCGTTCAATTCGATCGATCTACGATCTATTTTCCAGACTCTCTCTTTAAACGACTGCGTGGTTACCAAACAATCATTTTGCATCGATCGGTCAGAGATTGTTTTGCTCAGATTTACGTTTGGATTTCATCGTTTTCCACTATCGCCTTTAGCAATAAAGGCAACATCTTGTCAAAAGAGCCTCTCTTTAGGAGGATATCGGAAATTCCATTGAAGAATAGCTTGTAAAAGGTATTTCAAGAGTCATTTAGCTCGCAGCAAATAACACAGCATCAGATTTGACCAAGCTTACAATGTACAAGTAATCACTTTCTTTTGCTCAGCGCTTTTTAAGAGTTTTCTTTTTTCCAAAATCAAGCTTGAAAGTTGGAGGTGCGGCTTATATACGAGTGCGGCTTATACATGAGTTTTTACGGTATTCTTAATAAATACTATAATTATATTAACTTCTAGGTTGTATGCTTGTATAGTAGAAGTTGCTTTTGTGAATCTTAGCAGATTTTTCCTGGCGGCCACATTATAAGAAAGCTTGGCAATAATCTACTGAGTTCTGCAAAGGAAATGTTCCAATTCAAATCCCTGCTCTTCCTATTAGCACATACTAATTTTTTTCTTGGTTACAAATACTGTACAAGTGGCAGCCATGTGACTCTGGCGTTAATAAAACCTTTTGTCCAGTGGGCATGGTTGATTGAAAGCTGATAAGAGTTAATCCACGATTATAAAAAGTAGCTGTTATTTAATGATAAACATGGATTTGTGTTTGTCAGCTCTAAAACAACACAGCCCTGGTCATGTACTTATGTAGCACTCACTAATGCTTTTGAAATGAAAGGAAACTACAGGAAATAATAATGCAATTTGTCCTTTTTACACTGTACCGCCCAGTTTTCTAAAAATATTACCCAGTGTGAAAATAAAAGGTCTCAAATGGTGGACTATATTGATAGGCAAGTACATGAAATTGCTAAATAGAAAACAATGGTCCCCGTAATACAAACAATGTCTAGTTTTACATGTATTCTTAACCCCTCCACTCTGAGAAGTGATTGAGATGCTGTAGAACGTAGCCTGGCAATAATGATACATAGCAAAATGCACTTATTACGAGAACTTGTTATAAGGAGAAGATTCCAAATCCATAAATATGCGGATACTTGCATTGTCACGCAATGTTTGTTCTAGAGAATTCTAGAACACACGAACATGATGTAAACAAGTGAAGTAACTTCCTATAAATAGTTATTACTGTAATTTTTCAAATTTTCTAGAACTATTTGTGAATGTATTTAAAGAACGTTGTCGCAAAATTGTAGCACTTACATACGGAAGCTTGAAGTTAGTCTAAAGTTGTTAAGGGTTATTTGGAGATCGCGCTGTTCGCAGTGACTGAAGAAGCTATCGGAGGAACAATTAAAATTGTTTGCTCTCAAGTGGATATCACAAAGGTGCTTGTGAGTTAAATTGTCATGTGGTGACTGAACTTATCTAGTTTTAAAGTTAAAGGATAGCTTGATTAGTGCTTAGAGAATAATATTATTTAAGATAGCGATCACTCCCTTTGTAGACTACTGGAATTATTTCAGTTGTCAGTTTCAAATAAATAGTTGAGTTCGTAGCGGAAGTACGTTTGTCATTCTTTTTCTGTACGGACAGAAAAAAACAGGCCTTTTTAATTTGTGTATTCCTCTGTCATATCGTAACAGAACTGAACAAAAAGGCCAACTCAGTGATGATAAACTAGCCTAAAACCACACTTCTCTAATTAAACTACCAGTATTTAATATCCTAATGTATGATAACTCAGATATTGGTTGAGAAAGGTCTAAATGCAGTACTCTAACTTTCCTTGGCATTCAACCCTTAATTACCAGAAGCACCAATAAGAAACATAATAAAAATTATCCCCATAATAACAATTAATTTGTAAAGAAAAACTTTATAGGATGTTGAATTGTGAAAATTATCAACTAACAAAACAGAAATACCGGTACATGCATGTGTTATGGTTCAATTTTTTCTTTGATTTAAACTTAATTTCCTTTGTTTTTGGTATAGTAATTTGTATGATAATGAGTTTGAAACAAAGGAAAATAAAATTTAAACCAAGGATAAAATTGAACCACAGCATATCATTATGCATAACTACACTTGATTCTCCATACTAATTATCAAGATCTCACAAAGGAGATTGCTATTTGGATACTCGGAGGTGAAAGCACCAAGTTATCAATTATGATTTTAAAATGAAGATGTCCTTCATATTAGAGGAATAAAATGAAATCATTCAGTGTCCTTTACGGTCCCATGTTAACACTGCTCATTAATCCATTAAAAAGAAAACTTTACCATAATAAAACAGTAGATTTGGCATTACTGAAAGATAAAATCAGGATGGTGAAATACAATGCAGGCTTGCAGTCCAAGTGCTGTGACAGTTAAAAAATGAATACTTTGGAAGTGTCATAGAGAAACTAACCTTCAACTGCTGTATTATTGAGAATAGTACAGCATAACAGAGTCTTGCAAGGGCACTAGTTGATACAGGCCTGGTAAAATGCTTTGATCCCACACAATTGTACTGTACTGTTACCACAGTTCATGGTTAAAGCAGATTTCAAATCATTCAATTATCATCAATTTAAAACATTTTGATACTCAATCTACAGAACTTTGTACAAAACTTTCTGACACAAGTACAGTAACACTATACACATTATGTAGTAGTTCAACCTGCCTTACATCTTCACAAACAATACTGGTAACCCATAAACCAAACTGCTATCTAGAATCTAGCATGGATCGATTAATATCTATTGATATCAAAGTATAGAGAAGATGCTCTGTCACTTGCTTTATAACATACTTAAGGGAGTTTAAGCCATCATGGCCCATGCGTTCTCCTGAGTCTCTTAGTTTGTCGAACCTGTCAGGCAATAAGAAAGACCAAGGATTGGATGTCAGTGTCTCATATCAACCACCACATTCTCCTCAGCAGTGCTGCTAAAATAAACGAGTCAAGACTGGAAATAGATGAGGCTCACACCATTAAAGCTACATTGACATGTAGGAGTATTTGCCCACTCACTCTCCCCCTCTCCTGTCAATATTGTTAGAACTCACTTATACCCCTAGATGGAAAGAGATGGTACACAGTCCTAAAAGTAAACCACACAGCACCTTCATTTAGTTAAGAACAAGTTTGATACTGAAAAGCTCATAGCTCATTTCATATTGTATATGTAGAGGAAGTGCTGTATTATTAGGGACTTTGAGCAAATCACTACAGCGACCTCTACTACGGCAGCCGGAAGTAAACATGCCCAGAAATGACGCAGTGGACATGTTTGGAAATGTCTTTTCGCTGTAGCGCCAAAATCCTACAATGTGAAGACCTGTCTTCTGCTGTAGTCGCTACTACGCTGGTATAAAAGTCAACTTTTCTCCTATTTTTCCAATAACTGATTTTAAAAACCACCATAGATTGTTTTTCACTTTATCAAGAAAGCAGTTGAGGCTTCTGGTTTACCAGTAAATAAGTTTTCCTTGCGTTTTCGTAGTTTGAGATTTTGATCCTCAACAGAATGTGATTCAAGTGTGCCATGGCCGCCGTAAAACCGCCAGAGAAAATGAAGGCCACACAAAAACCGTAAGTACGACTGTCAGCAATAAAGATAAATGTCACTGAAGGTTGTTTAAACAAGAATAAAATATCAAAAACGTTGAATTGGTTGATTTGTTGTGAAATATGGTACATGAGGAGAAAAATAACTTGCTGGGAACTCCGCAATCATCATTTTTAGCTCATGAATGACGTAGTCATGCAATGAGCTGTAGGAGTGGACCGCGAATTCACTCGATCACTCCATTCTGTTAGACAATTAATTTATGCATTAAAATTTCATTAAACGCTTCTCACCGAACCTCCCCTACAAGGTATTCTATATACCCAATGTTGTGGTGTTGCTATTTGGGCAAAAACTTTGCGGGTAGTACTGTGGCAGAAATTTGCTCAATCACACAAATGAATGCAAAATCATACAAAATGGCGTCAGCCTAGCGTGCCAACGCAGACGTATATATTTTCCCGCCGTGGCTTGTGTTCTTCTTGTTCAGAGCTAATCAAAATACAGCTTTATAGAGTTCAAAAATGATAGAATACTCAGCTGCGGAAGAAATATGTGACCTCTCACGCGAAAACGTTCCTTAGGAATGAACGCACGGCAAGCGAACGCACAGCAAGCGAAAGGATGAGAAACGGATAGCCAAGCCGTTCGAAACGGAACAGCTGAACGGATGCACGGATGAAGAAAATTTTTGAACGGATGCAGTCAAACGGATACACGGATGAAGAAAATTCTTGAACGGATGCAGTCAAACGAATACACGGATGAAGAAATTTTTTGAAAAGATGCAGTCAAACGGATACACGGCTGACGAAAATTTTTGAACGGATGCAGTTAAACGGGTACACGGCTGACGAAAATGTTTGTTTTTGTTGTGTTTTCACTGCGCGCGATTTGTTATGAAGCAAAGGAAAGACCGCTTTTGTTTACAATTGTCTTGCGAAGCGAAATCGTAGTACAGAAATTCGACAAGAATTTTCCCTTTGTTTTTACCTCTATGATTTCACTGCGCGCGACTTGTTACAAAGCAAAGACCGCTTTTGTTTAGAATTTTCTTGCGAAGCGTTATCAAGGTAAAGATACTCTGAAAGATTTCTTCGCTTTCAATTATGCTTTTACTGCGCGAGACTGATAATGAAGGAAGAAAAGACCGCTTTTGTTAAGAACTGTTTAGCGAAGCGAAATCATAGAACAGAAACAGAAACAGATACAACGAATTATTTTGGCTATAACATTTAACACAGAACGGATCGAAATGCAACAGTTTTAATTGATAAATGGAGAGTATTTCGTTTCTAACTTAGAAGATGAACAGAGGCACGAATAACTAACACGAGTTTGTGTTTACATGACCAGATGACAGGCAGCGAGAGTCCCACGGGAGATACCAACCACTACAAGCGTTTGAAAAGGTCAAACCGTGACTACCTTCTTCGAAGTTGTTGAATATTCAAGTCTTAAATAAAACGTATACCGAGAAACAAATGTAATGAAAGCCAAGATGCCTATTCAGCAGAACACGTACCGTGACAATTCACTCTAGGTTTGTCAATAAATTCGCTTGTATCAAATGATTTACATTTTTGACAGGCTTGTCGCGTGACTCCCGCCAGAGCGAACCGATTGACTTTTTGAACGAATAGCTCGTCAGCCGTTCGACAGGATGACAATTATTTTTTCGAACAGATGACAATTTTTTTTTCACACGGATAGCCCAATCCGTTCGAACGGATGCCAATTTTTTTCGCACGGATAGCCCAAGCCGTTCGAGCGGATGCAGATTTTTTTCGAAAGAATAGCCCGAGCCGTTCGAACGGATGCAAATTTTTTTCGCACGGATAGCCCGAGCCGTTCGAACGGATGCAAATTTTTTTCGTACGGATAGCTCAATCCGTTCGAACGGCAAATGCACGGCATACGAACGGCTATCCGTGCGAAAACGGCAAATCGTAAGGAACGTTTTCGCGTGAGAGGTCACATATGCTATACAGAGGGTCGTACAGGGGTATTCGTTTTAGACAATCTCTTCACAAATCCAATTCATTCATGAGCTGGCTCACAGGAGCCTTTGATTAGTTTAGTTTTCGCCCTCCGATGATGTTTACTATTAATATTTTTCTTGGCAAATGAAATATTTAAATTGGCCTTTTTCTTACTTGTCCACCATTGAATTCTGTTGTTGATAAAATATAATGTAATTTCCAAACCAAATATGCAAAATACGAGAGATGGCAACAACAGGCCTTCTGATATTACGCGATGGTGCGATTTCGCACAATCGACCTCAAATCGCATCCGATCGCACAATTCACGAAAAATCGCATAATTCAAAAAATAACGCACAATGTTCATAAAATAAAGCATGAATCAACAAGTTTCTTTTGAATTCCTGAAAAAATACGCCATTTTCAAGATGATTTACCTTGGAAAAAGGCTAACAAGACTCTTTCACCTTCGATTTCGTATTCATTCGAAGTCAAGGCGTTATTTTGAATGTCAAGGACCTGGTACGAGTCTCATTCTTAAAGAAAATGGGTAAATCAAACGAGTTGATTAAGTAAGTTATACCACCGTAAGGTAAAAAGGAGGTGCTGACGTTTCGAGCGTTAGCCCTTCGTCGGAGCGAATGAGCGAAAGAGTCGCCTATTGGTTTAACACAAACGCGCCCCTTGTTCAGATTAGCCAATCTGAATGGCTGTAATTTCCGGCCGTTTATCCACACGGCGGACTACCCCCACGGGTGATTTTTGCCAAAAGGAAAAAGGGAATCGTCAGAACACGCACTTGCAGATGACCCGCACACAAAAACAAAAGAAAGTTATGCAAAACAGTTAGAGAACTCACAAAATTTGAAGCGATGGAGCGCTTTGAAAATTGCTCTGAGCCTTTCAGGCATTTTTTAATTGAACTCGCATTTCTCGTAATTGAGTCGTGGAAACACTTATCGTATCGTATTAGAATCGAAGAAAACTTTATTCCTTGTTTTTTGCTGAACAAAATACCTTTCAGCATGCTATTAGCAAGTTTTCAGAACCACTGAAAACTATTGAGAATTGAACAAACTTGTAAAATTCGGTTCGCAATTTCCTCAAGAAACAATATCTCGGGATCTTCCGGGTCTTAGAAATTGCTTGAAACGGGATGCATCGAGTATTTTGGTATTATTTCTATCCTTGCAGGAGCCCATTACCCGGATCCTGGGCTGTTGATCCTTATCAGTGTTTTGTTTACATGCGTGCCGACAATTATATTTTTATCGCCTTGAACTAATTATGCGGCGCTATGAATTGAACAGATCACTAAAACTTTTATTTATCTCGGGTTCTACTTAGTCTAAAAAATCACTTGAAACGGGAATATACTCCGCAACGTAAGGCAGTGCTAGCTAGGAATATTTTGCTGATGCGTTGAGTATTCTTACATTATTTTTTTATCACAGACAATGTTAGGTTTGCACTGCACGTGTGTCAACAGACGTCAGCATCGTGTTTCAGTTTAGCTCCACCTCGTTCCTAAGGGTTCTCTCCTACTCGGGGGCCGAGTGGGAGAGGACCCTGGGAACAAGGTTGAGTTTAGCTTTGTGTTTTACACAATAAAATTGTTTCATATAAAGCAGAAACACATTCAAAATGTCTTAAGAGCAGCAAAAAAGTGTTTTTCTTATCCTGAAACCTTATAAAACAAGCTTAAAATTGCTCAGAAAAAATCGCACAATCTTCATTATTTATCGCATAATTGGCCTCTGTAATCGCATAATCTGCCCTGCAAATTTCGCATAATTTGCATTTTTTTATCGCACCCTATCAGAAGGCCTGCAACAACATAAATATGAAGCGTTATCTCAAGTATTTCAACACATGACATGTGATCACTATTCAATATGAGAAAGATGAAATTTCTTGCTTCTCTAAAGGAAGTCATAACAGCCAAAACAAGTGAGAAAGAAATGCTGTAGTCACTGTTTGGACCGAGCTTGCTTAAAGTTGAAATTTGGCGAGCTACGGTGACGTACTCTCCCTAGGACTCCGCATCCACGACCGCCGTAGTAGAGGTCGCCGTAGCGATTTGCTTAAAGTCTCTATTATTAGAAGAAGCATTACATTGTAGGTAGTGTTTGTGTGGTAGTGAAAATAGTGTGAGTATTGTACAAGTAGTCTTACTGTAATTTGTAAGTAGTTTATTTCTTCTGTAAATATAATAATAAAATAATAAAAAACCTCCACTTAGCTTACTGGTAAATTGTGTGCCTCTGGTTTATCACATACACAATGCTTCTATGTGTGTACTACAAGTGTACATGTAAGTGACATAACTCACTAAAACAATGATTGCTTTGATACTGCTGATGGAAAGTTGTTACAATCTACACTTAATTCCAAATTTTCTAAAGGCAATTTTTCCACTTTAGACTCAAGTTTTGAACATACAATTCCCTTGTATTGTTAATTACAATTCACCTTTAAGTGACATTCTAGACAGTATTGCTGTTACTCTCAAGTGTCTAATGCCAGACGAATTTACTCGTGAAATGGAGACCCCTTGGGAGTGAAAGGGTTAAAAAACTGTCTTCCTTAAGCTCCCCATTCCATGGAAACAGTGGAAGGATGATGTCTTACCTTTCTGGGTCAGAGACACCAGAGCTATGAAACAATTTAATCATCTTA
>OX453273.1:16531703-16581703 GCA_949710005.1 Ricordea florida
AAATTAAAATTTTATGTGTCAGTACTCTTATTGATGATAAAAATTAGCGAATCAGCGCGCGAGAATTTGCTCAGTTATTGTAAAATACTTCACTGACTTTCAATATTACAGGGGACATCTTAATGAGTAAATATTCACTCAAGCCAATGTGCATTCATTAAATTGAAGTTCCCATTTAAATATCTGATGTAGGTCAATGTAAAATGAATTTCAAGTCAAAATGGTCCCAGACTAGCTTGACTTGTTTTTTTCCCTTTGTTGCAGATTAATTTCCATAATCCTCCAAAAATCCAAAACAAAGGAAAAAACAAGTCAAACTAGTTTGAAACCATTTTGCCCTGAAATTCATTTTAACCTACAGCAAATAAGTTGTCTTCAAGATCACTTGTCATATATACACATTTATAAAATAACTCAGATAATACGCACATGCCGATTGGTCGAAAAGCTACAGGTTGTTGTGCCAGTAAGCCCATAGAAAAGAGAAACATTTTCTGTTTTATTTAAAGTTAGTTTATAAAAGCAATAAACTGCAGTTTCTACTGGTTTACCACATAATAAACCACTTGGGATGTTGGAAGAACACTTGAAAGGCTTGTAAATCACTTGCCTGTGGTTTATTATGGTGGAGAACCCATAGAAACTGTGGTTTATTGCTTAAATAACAGAAGATCAGAGAACATTTTATGATTTTGGCAGGTATGAAAGTGAAGTACAGAACTACTAAATTAATCAAACAAAGTGCTTAAGGTTAACCGTAGACCTTCAAGGGCCAATTTTCCAAATTCTGTTTTTCATGTCAAAGCATTACTATTTTTGCTAAATTTTCCAAAAGAATTTCATCAAAATATTGAAACGTGTGTAAGCTTGCCAAAGAGTGAAAAAAAAAAAAAAACAATTACAAGGTGTCAACAGAAAGGACTCCTGCAATATTTAGTGTTCTTGAATTTCAAGTGCAACTCTGTCTCATAAGCATCTTCTGATTTCAGTTGCACTGGGTTATCTTTTTGATCAGACTACTGTCCAAAACTAGAGTGTGAATGGGGAACAAGAAAAAAGAAGAGTGCTTGGGTGAAAGCCAAAAAGAAGCCTGGTCAAAAGAAAAAGTAAACTAAACAATTTGACAAAGAAGGGCAAAGGGATCTTGACCAATCAGAGAAGGGCTTGTGGTTTGAGCAACTTACATTTTTCACACTCACAGCAGCTGTTAACAAGTTCTGCCATGGTGGGCTCAAGCCCCTGAAGACTTTAAATTTCCTGCAAAATATCACTGTTTTCTCTAAGACTCTGGGAATCTCTGCAGGACATCTCTGTGTTTTTATTGGCTGTCAGAATTTGCAGTGTTTAGAGTGTTGATATTTCTTGACATGTGGTCACCCAAAGTCATGAAGTTGTACCAGTAAAATTTTGATGAGCAAATTTGACAGAGAAATCAATCAAAGCAAACAATAGAAATATGAAAAAGTCTCGAACTGTCTAGGTCAATGTACTGTGATTGAAATAATGCAGTAATTTTGATTGTGTGCCCAAATTTTGCACGAAGAGACATCAGTCGTTTTGGGCTTTTGGAATGTGCTCTTCTTATGGCAAGACAAAATTAAAGCAAAATATTTTTTATTGAATACATTCTGTAGTAAATTCCATAAGCTTTGCACTGATATTATAATAAGTGATGGTTGTGTTTAAAACAGAGTGCTTATAACTTTTTCCACAAGGTTTATGGTAACCTTAAGAAGAGAATTATACTGTATATGTTGCGGTTCAATTTTTACCTTGGTTCAAATTTGGTTTGCTTTTGTTTTGGTTATATGGTAATTTGATGATAATGAGTTTGAAACAAAGGAAAATAAAATTTAAACCAAGGATAAAATTAAACCAAAACATATAAAGCACTCAATGGAGAGAAAAACCTTGTTAAGGGAGTAGGGGGGTTAAAATCTGACAAAACTAAAGCATGATTATTTTGACTGGCTTATAAGCCAATTATGTGCATTTTACCGTAGATTATTTAAGTGACAGACTGCAAAAAATAATATACAATGTATTAATGTAAGAGATACATGAAACAAAATATTACCTGTTCCACTATAACTATCCTGTAATCAATATTCTGTCGCTTTAAGATAGGATGTATGTGGTGCAGAAATATTGCAAGCTGCTCATAGCGATTCCTGTATGGGACAACAAGGACCATCTGAAAAGTAAGTTTTGAAAAGAAAGATTTTAATTATAATTAGTATAAATACTCAGGTGATTATACAAAATTGCGTGCGCTGATTGGTTCGCTATCTCGGATTATCAGCCGATAATCACCTCGACGAACAAAATGGCTGCCAGTTGTTTGCGCCCTTTTGATGAAATTAAACTTTTTCGTGTTGTAAAATGCTTTTCTTTTCTTTTTTGAAATAATCACCTGTGTATTTATACTAAAACAATTATTTGCCTCAAGCTCGGTGATTCTCGGTGAATATTCACCTCCACTTCGTCTCAGTGAAAATTCACCAAGGATCACTTCGCCTTCGGTGAATAATTGTTAATTAAAAAATCTTGACAAACTGTTTGGCAAGGGAAGTAAGTCACAAGTTTTTATAACAGCACCACTTACTTTACACTAAAGTATGAGACAGTTATTGGCTGTAAAAGGATTACCATTTTGCAACCAATATTACACCAGTGTAGATGTGAGTTACCCCTCCCTCCTGTTTTCACATTTTGTATGCTTATTGTTTTCCATGTTTGGGCATGCCATATGCTTTTGACACATAATAGTGGTTGTTAGTGGGAAATTGCCAAGTTGGTAAGTCAGGCCTGGACAATGCACTATCCAAGTAAGTTTCTATTTCATAGTCCTTTAATGCCCTTTGTAGTTTCAGCGTGTTTAGCATTTCTATATTTGATTATTCTGTAGAAACAGTCGTCTTTGTTGTGTACAAGTCTTCAACAATTAGATGAGGAAGAATTGTAGTTGTCTATGACGCGTTTTTGCTTGTAGATTTAATAATATTGATTCGTCACATATAATCCAGTAGTAGTGGTTGTTGCGATTATATACACTGTACCACAAATTACAACTTTGTGAAGAGCAGCTACTCTAAAGTGTGTAGTAAACAAAAATGGAGTAGACAAAATGTTCAACAAATTTGGCTACTTAACTTATAGGGTTGCCAGCTGAAAATTTACTGTAGACCTGTTGTGCCCACTTTCATGCTTGAATGACATTAATATAAGTAAGAGTTTACATGTATCTGGCAATACTGAAAATGAGACGTTCAAAGTGCATTCATGCCTTGATTGAAACATTAATTGACGTAAAATTGTAAAATTACATGTATGGTGGTTGATCAGATCTTACATGTAATAGTCTTTAAAAGCTTTTCTGCCAGATGTATGAATTAATTTAAATAAATTCAAAGTGCACAGTTTCTGACCAAAGGTTTGGCTTTACAGCTACACTGTACATGTGAGATACTGCAAGAGGGCTGGGCAGAACAAACTAAAAAACAATATTATGATGAAAAGTCATTGAACTGATTTTTCTGCAAGAGTTGTCCTTGAATTGTATCTGAAATAGTTTAAGAGAAGCTAGTTAATCAATTTTGTGTATGTAACAATCACTAGCTTCCAGCAAAAAGGAGACTGAACTCTGAAGCAGTGAACGATCTGTTCACTGCCATGACAACAACACCAATCCCACAAAAATGTGTCAAGGAAAATGGTGAATTGCAACCAATAAACCGTAAACTTTAACAAAACTGGCAGTTGGATAATAGATGTTTTAGTCCAAAGTTATCTTGATGTAGTATAATTACTTTTATGTGTTATGATTAGGAAAAGTACAACTTGCAGAAGACAAGTTCTTATTGATGACTGCATTAATTTTCTCTTAGAGCCCATTGTAAAAAACAGTGCACAGTCCAAATGGCAAAAGTTTTCGCCACTGAAAACTGTGATTGCATGAACAAGAGAAACCCCTCTGCCAGTTTGTAGTCTGATTTCTGAGGTAGGAACTTAAACATCATATGCAGATTCTATGTTTTTTTTGGTGTCAATTAACATTATTTTTAGGTTGTGTCTTTACAACAGCACTCCAAAACTCAACTTTTGATGGTGATTCCACAATGTAAAACAGGACATTCTCTTAAAGTAATGAATACATGTACATCAAACTAAAATAATAGAATCTGTTTTGTTATGTGTGTGCTCAGTTGTACTGTAGATCACATTGTGGTAACAACAGAAAGGAAAGGTAAATGGAAAGGTAACTACAAGTAAGTTTTTGTGAACTGATGTTTTAACCACTCTATAACAAAACAGACAAAGAGAAAAAAAATCTATTTGTTTTCTACAATATACAGAAGAGAAAAACTAAGTAAAAATTGGCTTCACTGTATATTCAAACTCAAAAGAGCCAAACTAAACATACCAGTACTTGAAGACCTGGAAGTGCAACTACCATAATTATGAGAAAATTTAGACTTAAAAATAAAGATCAGAATCAGAAAAAAACGCTTAACTTCAGGACACATGTTTCCTACTACTGTACATGGCAATGAAATAAATGTATAGCAATAAATGTATAAGCTAAAATTCTACAATTATTGTATAATTTTAGTCTATTCATGTATGAACCATACACAATTGTACTCAATTTTTATGACCAAATTGTCACATATGACAATTTCACTTTCAGATCTTTAATTAAACTTATGCAAACTCTACTAAGCTAGACATTCCTCACCTTGAGTCTTGCTTTACACTCAGTTGGTGCCCATGTGCCTCCTTTATTGACCCATCCACCAAACTCACTAGAGAAATCCTTTTCCAAATCCTCCATCTTGGGAACAGTCTGATCTACTGCCAATGGACCCACTGACAAAAACCAAGGCAAAACCAAAACATTACTCTTCTCCCAACAAAACAGAATCAATATCAGTATCTCCTACAAAAATACCAGCTGTTTAGTCCCACTAAGTACTATGGAATCTCAATCAATTCTCAGATGCATAATGAAAAATATGCCACCAAACATTCTTTGGAAATCTCCCGTGGGCAGACTGAATCACCTGCTGAAAAAATTTTTTGTACTGGAAAACTGTAGGACCAGAAGAAAATTTAATCATGCTTGGCAAAGACTGACAACAAAAATTTCCCCTGGAGGTTAGATTTATTAGTCGGGCAACCAACTATAGGTACACACTCGAGTTTCATCGCAAATCGCAGTCACGTGCAATGGGGAATACCGCAGACACGTAATACGGGCGCAACCTTCTTTCTATGATGTCGAAGTCGATGGCAAATATGTCGAAAACAAATGGTGTCATCTTTTCTACGCTCAAACATACAGGGTAAGATTTCCGCACAGGTCCCTACTTCATTATGCATACACTCCTTTGTTTCAACAAAACAATAGCGATAACAATAGGGGTCGTTCCGCGAACTGAAAATAGCAAAAGAATCAAATGATTTTTTAGCGAATGTCTCACTAGAATCAAAGCAGAAATCAAACGAGTTACCAGTGAATAGAAAATGTGGACAGAGTGACAGAAGAGCATTTGCTGATAAAGACAAGGTGCCTCGCGATGAAACTCGAGGAAACGACAACAAAGATGCCATGTTGGAAACAAGGACCTTGGTACCCTTAGCATTTCTTTTTGGACCACTCCGCACCATAAGTGGTCAACACTCATAACAGCACGTCTACCTGTTGCCCGACTTATGATCTTAGATCATCTTGTTAGTCTAAACAATGGAAAAGTAAATTGTTTGTGAGGTGCACCTAGTTCTCCTGTAAGGGGAGAAAAATTCACTTGAGGATTTCAAGAGCTTTCCTTTTGCCCCAGTTGGAAGTACAACTCCCATTCAACAGACAAATCAATGGCTTAATACATTGTACATGCATTTGTACCTCTTGGTTGGACTGTATATTACCCCTTTTGTAATTTTAAATCAAATTTAATGTAACCAGTGACTTTAATGAATGAAAAGGCGACTGAAACAAGCTTTCGGTGTAGGATTGTTTTATGGGTTCATTATAAATAGGCCACTGTTAAAAGGTGTGGTAAGATTTCCTCACAGGTCCCTACTTCATTATGCATGCTGTAGCCATACGGTTTCATTCTTAGAAATGTTTGCACATGCACTTCCCAAGACAATTCAACTACAGCATTCATTATGAAGTAGGGACCTGTGAGGAAATCTTACCAAAGATGTTTCACAAGTCTCCATCAGACTTGTTGGCTAAAAACGTGTTGGCTAAAAACTTGTTGGCTAAAAACTTGGCAAACTTGTTGGCTAAAAACAAGTCTGATGGAGTCTTAATATGATGATTTGTTTCAGGGAGTCTTGAAGTGATCCATATTAAAGTGTTGAAAAGCTATTAATTTCAAGGAGTCCTAAGAACCCATTCTATAGTGTCTAAAACTGATTGATTTTAAGGTGCTTTTAAATACCCAAAAAATGATGGGCCCTTTGAAGGAATAAAACTGGAAAAGGAATTTAATCATTAAACCCCTGTCCCAGTTTTAAGCACTGATCATTATTCATAATACTGGCAGTACCTATCAAACAAAGCATGACCCAAGGTTTACTATAAGGGAAATGATACAAAAGAGCATGCATTGTATGGTACAGAAAATGAATCGACTGTGTATGGATCTATGAATCGCTGCGCTGTGGTAAACATTACCTTGCAGGTATATTTTTGACAAATAAACTTTTAATTTACCCTCAAAATTCCCCCAGCAAAAGTTATAAGACCACGAAAACAATATTAGGTACGATTACTGCACAGGTCCCTACTTCATTATGCATGCTGAAGCTGTCTTGTCTGGTGTAATGCACGTGCAAATGTTTCTTGTGTTCGAAGAACGAAATAATATAGTTACAGCATGCATAATGAAGTAGGGACCTGTGCGGAAATCTTACCCAATATTATCCCGTTGAGCCAGTCTCCAAAACACCAACAGACAGTATAATGAATTTGAATGACATAATAGCAAAGCAGCATCCAGGACCTATTGTTCCACGTGTCAACTATTAGAGCAGCTGTATTGAAAATCGCAAGTCTATCGCGTATCAACACTTCAATTTAAACTCGCTGGTTCCAGATCAGTTGTTCTGGATCTGTTTAACTACTCAGACTAAGGCCACGATGCGTGATTGCGTTGCACCCACATCGAAGTACAAATCTAGCACGTTTAAGTATAAGCTAGGTTACACAAAAGTACATTAGAAAGTCGTCCACTGTATGAACAGTACTTACCAAGGCTGGGGCCGACCTCCGGACAAAGTTCTTCGCTTCTAACATTTGTAAGTGTAGCGTCATTCTTAACTTCGCTAAGATCAACAGTGTTTTGTGTCATTTTATTTTGCTGACTAACAGAGCCCGTTGGGTCAACTTTAGGCGCATTTTTGAGTAGATTCTCCACATCACCACGGACGACTTCGTTGTGTACATCTAACACAGGAATATTATCAACAGCAATGTCGCTATTTGTAGTCGAGTTGCCAGGGAAGGTGCCATTCGTCGGTAATTCCCTTGGATAAATTTCCGTCGATTCAGACCAGTCCAGAGTAGAGGCTAATTTCCTTTTGAATTGTGTGAAGCTGGCAGAGTAATATATCATCACCAGGAGAGAGACGACTGCCACGAACACGGTCGCGAACAAAAACAGCTTCAAAATTCCAGGTTTCGACATAATCCAGTGCAGAACAGTTTATGTGAAGATGTCTGTTACCTCTGAACTCCAAGACGTGTCGTGTGTTTCTAAAGACGAGTAGCATCAAGTGTAAATTTCATAACTAATATTGTGAAGAACCTACACACCAAAAGTAAGTTTCCGATCGCTGTCCTGCTACTGCCGGTTACTATGGTCAGCGTGCAATTTTGTGGTAGGTAATTCATATATAGTAATTACAATGTACCCAAACAGTGTTTTCCTACCTATTTTGTACCCAGATCACCCGCTGTACGAAAGTGGGGTTAGCTGCCCGGAAGACCAATCAAAGGCTCCTGTGAGCCAGCTCATGAATGAATTGGATTTGTGAAGAGATTGTCTAAAACGAATAAAAAGAAGGAATTGTGTACGTTTGCGTTGGCACGCTAGGCTGACGCCATTTTGTATGATTTTGCATTCATTTGTGTGATTGAGCAAATTTCTGTCACAGTACTACCCGCAAAGTTTTTGCCCAGATAGCAACGCCACAACATTGGGTATATAGAATACCTTGTAGGGGAGGTTCGGTAAGAAGCGTTTAATCAAATTTTAATGCATAAATTAATTGTCTAACAGAATGGAGTGAGTGATCGAATGAATTCGCGGTCCATTCCTACAGCTCATTGCATGACTACGTCATTCATGAGCTAAAAACGTATGAAGACTCGTTCTACAAACCTCTTCAAGGGAAAAAAAAACAAAAGTCTTAACTACGTTTTCGTATCGCTCCATATTTCATTATGTATGCTATAATTGATGAATTGTATTAGGGTAATGCACGTGCAAACATCTCTTTGTTTTCGAGGCACGAAACAGTACGGCCACAACATGCATAATGAAGTACGAGGCAATAATAGAAATTTGGCCCGTTAATCCTTTTTCAGTAGATAATCGGGAACACCAGGATTAAAATGCTTTCTCATATCGTGTTTCCAATACAATCAATAGACCCAAACTAGGAAACATTAATTAAAGTGTTATCATTATATTTATACACCGTATTTGTTTTACGATTTCAAGGTCCTTGTCAGACTAATGTTGACAAAGAGTTGGACTCCATAATCGAAACTTTTTTTCTTGTCAATATTTTCGACAGCTTTGATGCAATTTATTGAAAAAATGTTAATTTTCAATCAATTACCGCTGTTTAAACACTTTAAATTTAAACAGCTACCTTTTTCCCGTCAATTTTATGACGTTGTTAGCAGTTGAAAGGTTTGTTCACTTTCGTTGTGGTAGCAGCTGCAATTAATCGCACTCCTAAATCCCACAATTTATTTTTCAGTGTTTCCGCTTTTTGTTCTCATTTATTTGCTTTGGTTTTCTTATTTCATCAAAGATATAAAATGTTAGAGAACAAGCAGCACTAGATATGACAATATTGCTGTTCACAATGTATCGTTTTCATTTGAAGCCGTTCTTTGAATCATATTGTCAAACTCTGTCACTAGAAAGATAAACAATAAGAACCGCACAGCAAGACGGCTTTTATCTTCCGCGTTAAGACCCTTCCACTTAAAAGAACTGAAGCTGTACTACATCTATTTTATAACAGATTGTAACTAAAATGCATCTGATCTTAGAATATGCTCCACACATTTCTTATCAGTAAGATCATCCGATGTTTCCATTCGTTTTAAAGCTACCGGATGTGCGCTTCTGTTCGGCAGTTTTTCGGCTTTCTGCTTGTTGTTACCCTGATGTACAACAAGTTTTCTTTTGTTTTACGACCAGGAAGAGTGAAAACGAGTATTCACCGTTTATAGTGAGCTTAAGCAAAGACGACGGCGACGCCAACGACGTCACCGATGAAAAAATTATACTGCTTTGCTGTTGCACTGAGGCAGCGGGCTCATATTATTTTCTTTCCATTTCCCTTTCAAATTGTAAAAATTTTAAGTTGTAACCGTTCGTGTTTCATTCCGAGTTTTACAAGGAAGTTTTGGCGTTGCTCATTCACGTCCTCGAGAAAACTTTAAAAATGGCCATTTTACGTCGTTGTTTTGCAGGGTACGGCAAAGAAACCTACCAGACTGTATTTTGCACGTGCAGTCTCATTGTATCGCTCATAAGCACTTTTTTTTGGTGCTGTCCTTGTCGACTTCGCCGTCGTCGTCGTCGTCGTCGTGTTTTGCTTAAGCTCCCTTATATCGATATTTAGCAGCGCCACGCATGAGCGTCACACAAGCTCGTGGGTCGCACGTTCGGAGATTCTCGCGGCCTTTCATATCAATGTCCGGATTGGACAGTAACAATCGAAAAGCCCTCGGAACGCCTTTACGAGGATTTCTCGAGAGCAGCATTTCGTCCTCGGCCAACAAGGGACAAGCCGTCCAATGAACAAACGAAGACCGCCAAAACAGTCGACGTAACGTCTTGCTCTGGCACAACAATTTCGTCTTGGGTAGGCTTGGAGTTTCTAGTTCCACAATCATGTAACAGAGGCCTTGATTGGTCTTTTACGGGTTTCATCGGTCAAGTCGAACTGACCACCAAGTGATACAGTCTCTGGGCTTGCCGTTGCGTTGTTCCAACGGTCGAAGTAGGAAGGGGCATTGTCCATATACTGAAACAAAGACAGAAGCTTCAAATCAAATCACCGGTTTATTGCATCTTTTGCAGTCTGATGACTAAACTGACAAGGTTTATAAAACTTATAAATACAGTGTTTCTATCTCTAATATAATATAATTTGCTCACTTACCGTCGAATAATTTCATCCCATATTTATTTGCTTTGGTAGTATCTTGGTGTATGATTTTTAAGCAAGACTTGAATTTCTCCCTGTCTAATTCAAGAAATAATCCCTCCATGATGGCCGTTTTCCGTGCCAATGGTATATATACCTCTTATTAATCGAGTTCGAGGTCCGTACTGTAAAATACGGACCGAGTTTTTTCCCGTCGATTTATGGCCCAAGCGCTTCGCGCTTGGTTTATTGCATCTGTTGCAGTCTGATGACTAAACTGACAAGGTTTATAAAACTTATAAATACAGTGTTTCTATCTCTAATGAAGCTGAACAGTGGCCACCGAAAATTCACTGATGAAATTTGGTATAAATCTACTAGCGTTCTATCACAAATGCCGCGCTCTGATTGGTTACGCTACCCACTATCTATTCTGTGATAGATAGTGAGTAGCGTAGCAGTGTGCCCTTGCTAACAAAATGGTGGCCGCTTCTTCACGTTTTCGAAGTGTCTCTGAAGAAGATTTAGACAGTTTACTGGTCGAGGCTGTTCCAGAAAAGACAAAGTTTTGAACGACTAGTAGATTTATACTAAAACAATTAGATTATTCGCTCTCGATTTCTATGCGTGATAGTTGACTCGGGCTGCGCCCTCGTCAACTATCACGCGATAGCAATCTCGAGCTCATAATCTAATTGTTTAATAGATCGGGTAACACCAAAAATAAGCTAAAAACAGCACATACAAATATACAACTTATTAACAAGATTGACACTTTACAGTGACATAGCTTGAAAAGAGTTCGCTTCTTGTGGTCAGCGGCCTGTTAACTTTCCCTGACCTCAGAGGCAAACTGGTGGCCATGAGGTATGACTACGTTGTGTATGGGTGAATAAAATGGGTTTCCTGGCTGAACCCTTCTTACATGACGTAGCCCGACAGTCGGAAATTGGGGGCAGTACCAGTACTGCTGCTTCGTCGATGCTGAATAATACGAAACTTCAGGCTAAATAATGAAAAAGGCCCTTTCTGTTCGTTCACAAGATAGCAAGCAAGATATATACTTAGCAAGTTAGCAAAGGCAACGGAGACGAACTCGAGTATAGAGCGAATTAGTATATCCTAAAACAATGGACAGCGTTGAAGGTACGCTCTGAATTGCTAGTCAAACTCCGAATATCTTTTGCTATTTACCTCCGAGCAACTGGCGAGTTTCGTGCTCCCTCGCGTGAATTTCGAAAACTATGGCGTACAGGTTCGCATCCGTGACAAGCGAAGAAATCATCCAAATTAAAAACGAAGCAGTCCTTGGAAACAAAAAGAAAGCAACCAAATTTGGTTTCGGTGTCGGTGGATAGCGGTGGATATTTCTGCGGCTCGGCAAATATTCACCACTAGCCACCTCCACATTGGTGAATATGGTATTACCGCTGCATTACCTTTCTAGGAAACAGCCACTCGAAGAAAAGAAATAAGAGCAGATCAAGGACAGCCAAAATACAGAAAATCTTTCCCGCTACACGCCCGCGATGGTACAACCTACGTGTATAAAACACAATGTTACAAACACAGATGAGCTTTCGACTTTTAAAATAACTCTATTATTAGCAAAGTTCTACCAAGAAAATGGCTATTCTGCGGGCTCGATAGAGCAATGAAGAGGCAACGCCAAAGTTTCTTGCGGGTGAGAGGGACTGGAATGCTGTATAAGATAGTGGAGGGGGTTTAAAGGGTGAAAAAGCCTCGGCTGGGCAAAAGAAGGGGCAAGGCCAATAAACAGGATTTGGACGTGATGAAAACAGGTGACTGTGGTCGATGGACATGATAAGCTTGCATCTTGTCCTCACTCCTAAGAGTGATTAGTAAAAAATTATTCGCTGAAAATATGTTATATTTTTGTGCCATTTTATTAATATTATTGATAAATTGTCTCTATCATTACTGCTTGCCAACTCAGGCGTATTTATACCGTGCGACGAGTGGAATAAATATTATTTATTATCATCTATTTATCGTTCGTTTTCAGGCAAACAGGAGATCTTGAATTTCAATAATCATGACCACAGAGATGGTGAATCGATCGAACGTTTTCCGAGCTAATATGTATAAAACGTACTTAAGTAATATATATACCAGTCATACCTTGGGAGTGAAAGGGTTAAAAAAATTACAGCGAACAAACACCATTTCGCGGCCTGGTTAACAAGAGGTATGGCAAATACTGTAGGGATGATCTGTATTATCAAGTGCTCACCTTCTAAGTCTTTCATGAAAAGTGACAGCTGGCACTGCATCAACCAAATCATAAACCTAAAAGACGAAAGCGCAGAAAAAATATGACTTAGTAGAGGCAGTTAATAAAAAACACAGGCGTCGTAGATGGCATGGTCGGGAACAACCGTCAATCTTATCTTTGCTGGGATCTTTTGAGCCGGCAGTACTGATGACACCAAGGCGGATAACCGTAGAAAACATGCGATGATACCCGTTTCTGCGACCAGGTCAAAGAAAGAAAAGAATGAAACCAATCCTTATGATTAATTCGTTTACATCTCAATTCAAAACAGCTTGACTTACTATTTCTGTACGCCTTGCTACGTTGTTCCATGTGTACATCGTCCTGATTTGTTCGTGCGCCTCGTGCGGGGGAACAGTTTTGTTTCCTCTTACATCAAGGACTGCCTTATCCAGGGCCACTAACAAAGCTGTTGCGGGTTAAGTCATAGAGAAGTTACAACCGATTCTTCAATAAAATGTAACTTAGTACAATAATGTTCAGTCGCACAGTACAGTACTGTAGCCTTCCAAAGAATTGTCACATTGCATGGTTTGATCAACATATCGATCCACGAATGAAAAAATTAGAACCGCACTGTACAGCAAAACGAAGAACAAAAAACAGCAAATAGCCCCAACACAAATACTCCTAATGTCGATGGTTCAGTTTTTTGGAGATTTTGCTCTGGCGGCATTCCAAACTAATGCCACATAAAGCCTCGGCATTCAAGAAAAGTGTTAAAGAAAGATTCTATCGTAGGACGCTATTAAGACCATGCGGAACTACTTACAGTTGACATTAGGTTCAGCTAGTTTTATCATAGAGCTCGGCAAGACTTCTGGTACACCGCCAACTTTGGTGCTTACAACCTGCAAACTATGGAATACCATTTACTTACAACACAGCAAAATAAACCTTTGAGAACACACACCAGTAAAATATCCTCGAAATGCGAACAAGATGCAGAGAATGAACTCTGTTTGTAAATTACTCCATTTAATTCCCATTAAGTGTCAGCCGAGGAAATGAGAAAAAAGAATCACGCGGGCAAAAAAAAATAAAACAGTAGCAAACCTCAACGGTTAACCCTGACTTAGGGCCAATCAGCTTTCTAGACACCCAGCCCCGGATTAGCCTGTTCCAGGCCCTCAGATGGCAAGGGGCTAGCGTCAGGCCAAGTAGGGAAGAATGAGGGGAGCTGGGGCTGGAGAGAGCGGGAAAACGATAATTTTCTTCTCGCCCAGGCCCCAGAGCCTCAGGTCTGACACTCGCCCCTCATCATCTTTGGTCCTGGATCTATATGTCCTGTACGTATAGTAATCCCCTGCCATTCTTTACCTCGTACGCGAGTTTGGAGAATTTGGTGTTTGATAATAATCTTGAGCTGGTCATGCTCTCAATTCTCATCACGTGTTAGATTGCAATAAAATTGCAATAAAATTGCAAGGAGACGTTAAGCATTGGCCACTTCTCGCCGCGACACGGTAAAGGGTTGCTTCAACACTGGCCCTGCATTCTGTAGTTGCTCTTTCCAGGCCAAAAAATCCAGAAACGTTCTCGTTGCTGCAAACACTACACTAAAAGTGGAAACTGAATTTGGTTTGTGTTTCTTGAAATCAACTCAACGACAGATACATGTACTTACCCACAACTGGCCGCTTCAACGATGGCCATGCAAAACGCTTCTGTCAAAGAAGTGTTAAGAAATATGTCGCCTTGCACCAGAACCTGTTGGTAAAGTAAACACGATACAAATAAAGCAATGTTTTCATCATTTGCCAAAACAGAACAAGGCTTACATTTATTTTTCTAACATTTTGTTCTCAAGAAGTCAGTTTGCTTCAGTTTTTTATTTGACGAGACTAACGTTTCGAGTGCTAAACCGAAAAAACGATTTAGCACTCGAAACGTCTGTCTCGTTAACTTAGAACGGTGGTATGGCTTGCTAAAACTCCAGAAGAAAAAAAATAGGTTGTCGAAGAAGAAAGTGTATCACCGCAAGATAGCAAAAAGGTTGAATTTTTTTCAAGCGTTAGTCCTTCATCAATTTTCTTTTTTCGCGTTAAAGCTCGAAAAATCAGTCTGTTTAACCTAGAACGGTGGCGAAGCTTACTTACATTCCGGGAAAAAAATTAGGTTCTCAAAACAGTTCATAGTGAAAGCTATACCATCATAACATGACAAAGAGGCTGATATTGGCCCTTGGTCAGTTTAATCTTTTCGGGTTAAATCTCGAAACGCCAGTTTCTTTATCACAGGACAATGGTTCGATTCAAGCAAATGCGGCAATGACATAATGAGTTTCCTCAATATTGTGCCGGATATGTCGTGTATTTCCTCATACAACACTGACGACAAATAAAATATAATTTATGTTCCACTTTCTACTGCGGTTGTTGAGACATTTGACCGCGAGTAATTGCAACTTGTACGCTGACCACAAAATCAATCTTATCTAAGTCTTTCTAACTAATATTTTCTCATTTAACAAATTCACAAGGCAAATCAATATTCAGATCACATCGTCCAAGTTAACACAGGTCATTATCAGTAGCTGGTCACAAGGCGCTATAATTTATAATTTACCTTATCGATGAGTCCATATTAAATGGCTGATTCATATAGCATGACTTGCGTTTAAAAAATTATAGCGCCTCGTGACTAGCAAGTGATAATCATTAATGATCCGTTAAGATCTACGAGGATGATTCCCGCTTGCCTCCAAGACGATTGATCAAAACAGTTAATGCACTGACTGGAGACAAAAATGTTGAAATAACAACACTCACATCTCTGACTTTATCGTGCTCTAATTGTCCCAAGAACTGAACCCTGCCATGGAGTTTACACTGCTCACAAACATCTTCCAACAAAGCGCGTTTTGGCCCGTCACCACCTGAAAAAAAAAACAAGTACGGAAACGGAGCAAAATAATGAGTTGGATCGATGTAAGTATCTGGGTAACTGCGTACCTACCCGTCCCTTAAGCCAACAAGTTATAATACTGTAAGTTAAAAAGTTAGCGTTAATGTTGGGTTAGGGGAGGGGTAGGTAAACAGTTGCCCAGATACTTACATTGATCCAATAATAATAATAATAATAATAATAATAATAATAATAATGAACTTTATTTGAGTGTCAACTGTATTTAGCACTGCTGTACTAATTGGGGACACTGTAAAGTGCAAATGAAATAAATAAAATAAAATCAAATGTTGGTTTTTGTGGAGAGGGAAAAACCGGAGTACCCGGAGAAAAACCTCTCGGCGCAGAGTAGAGAACCAACAAACTCAGCCCACATATGACGCCGGGGCCGGGAATCGAACCCGGGCCACATTGGTGGAAGGCGAGCGCTCTCACCACTGCGCCAACCCTGCTCCCCAATGAGTTTATCAAAAGAGTTGATAAATGTGCTTTTTAGCACAGTAAGATGTCAAGGCATCTTACCTTGTAAGTCAAACTTACCAATGATAAACTGAACATCTGAATGACTTGCACACATCTTAGGGAGTATGCCAGCAAGAAGATCCATGCCTTTTCTGTACACTAAACGACTAACAATCACCACAGTTACTGCTCAAATGAAGAACACACCAGTTGTTAGCATGCAAGCTTTAAACGTCTGGACAGTCAACACAGTCTTGACTAGTATGTCACAAAGTCACTAAAAAAGCAAAGTCCCTGATGCTTTATCACAGTTTATAAAATGGAACAGATATAACGCACTCTGATTGGTCAAGACGAGGGCATTACAACACCATAAAACACGCGGCCTACGTCACATGCGTGCATTATATTGCAACATCTGCACGCATGCTACGTCACACACAAATTTCCCTTGTGCAAGCTCGATAGTAATGCTTTTATTTTTCGCCGAAATCATTTCGAAGAACGACTACTCATTTTATTGATCGCCTTACATTAATTTTAGCCAAGAATATGAACGTTATAACTCTAGCGGGCTTTCGATTCTCTTGCACACTCTATAATCCCTTGGCAAAACAAGCGTTCGTTAATTGGGCATTTTTCAAAAGGAGTAAAAAAACTTGTTCCTCGTGCATGGTTGAGCTATATAAGCACTTGGGAATTTTTAAGAAGTAGAACACTCGGAAAAGTGCGAGAAGCATTCTCTAAGCACTTCTGTAATGTTCTTAAAAATTCCCGCGCGCTTATATGACTCAACAATGCACTCGGCGCGTTTTTCATTCCTTTATTAATATGAAAATTCTTTTGAACCTTTTTAATGATTGTTGGAATATACAAGCATGTATAATTATGACTATAATTATCCTGGAATATCACTGCATCTGTTTTGTCTTCATTTTAAAGGCATGGTGCACGGCCTGCATACAATCACCTGCTATTCCCCTTGTTGTTGGTGGAAAAGTGTTTTTCTTTAGTACATGTACATACAACAAAGGAAATAAAATGCAGGCTAAGGTACACCTTTAATTTGTGGCAGTATGGATGCAGTGCTTGACAGTTGACAGAGCTGATCATAAGACAGCTTTTCCTTAAAACATCAGTAGAAAGAAAGCCAAGAACTGATAACAGTTTTGGAAAATATCAATTTTAGGATATCGAATCAAGAACCACCTTCTTTAAGCAAGCACACTAAGGAGTGTATGACCCACAGTTGGCAGAATCATCACTCAGTTCGTGGGACTAAAAGGATTAAATACAAAACTTTGTTGTTCACGTTGTCTGTTCTAGCCTGCGAACAGGCTCCCGGTTGGTTTTAGTGCGAGCTAGCCGAGTGTAGTTTAGGGCGAGCGGTACGAGGCGAGCGCGGTCTGGTGATGAGGGAGTGCACAGGGGAGCCCCGCGTCCCACTCGCTTCGCTCGCGGAATCACGCTTTCGCTCGCCGAATTTTTTTCCGCCCTCGCTGGAAGCCTGTTCGCAGGCTATGTCTGTTCAAAAACCCAACATATACCATTTGTTATACCATTTATACCGTTTGTTTCAGTATGATCTGTGTCATTCTGCGACGCAATCATGATCCCTTTCAGTGTATTTTGTCACACCTGTTTCCTGAAAGAAGTCAACATCATACTTACTTTTACCAGGAGTTTTCTTGGAGACATCAGGTGTAAACACATTGGCATCAACCGCGTTAGGAATGACAGAGACAACCCGTGGGTCCATTGATGCTCTGAGTACAGTGTTCTCTTTGCTGTTAATGAGTGTTACATTACCATCATTATCATTAATATTAAACTTATTAATAGTACATGGAAATAAGTTCATTTGCATCAATAAAATAATGTATGTGCCAATATACTACCATAACTTTAACTTAACTTTATTATTCTATCGCTCATATGGTACAAACTCAGTAAAGCCAAAGCCGGGGGCTTATACGGCCTGTGGTCAGAATGACAGAAATTATTTTATATAGAAATGAAGACTGTAGGCTAAACTACAAAACTAAAACAAGGTACAAAACTGAAATTAAATAAGTTTACATGCATGAAGTCCTATAATAGTCCTATAACAGTCCATAACTACCCTGTAAAAACAGGATGTTGATCGATCTTGCACTAGTTGACAAGGTCACTGTTCCCTAGAGACATAAATTTTTGTATTATGTGAAATTAATTCTCAACAAACCACCTTGGTCTTCTTCTGACGTGCTCAAAGAACTCAAGTGGCTGGACTTATCTCAGCGAAGAAAATTTCAACGCTGTATTTACATGTACTACCAATTATCTGAAGATGCAGCAAGCTTTCTCAAAGGCAAAGACTTCCACAAGTATAATACACGTAACAAAGATCTGTTGAGAACAGTTAAATCCAACACTAACTGGGGCGTACAAACATCTCAGAATTCCTGTGCTCTAAGTTGGAACTCTTTACCTAATGACATTAAATTGTTGTCAACGATAGATAAATTTAAAAGACCTCTAAAATGTTACTTAAATTCAAACTAATACTTATTTTTTATCTTTGTTTGTTTTACTTGTAATCCATTATATTTATATATTTCTTAAATGCAGTTCCCTATTGTAAATCACCTTTGTGACATAGGCCTACTGTCAAAAGAAATGTATTATTATTATTATTATTATTATTATTAAAGAATTTTTATGGAATTGGAAATACAAAAGTATTAATCTGAACTACTTGATGGATTAAACGAAAATTCTAAATCAGCTATGAAGAGTTTGAAAACAGCAGAAAACAGAACTAACTTTTATCAGTCTATATAAAAATGGCCTGAGAGAATTGTTAGTGATCCAGAAATGACAGGGGTGATTGCTTTGATGTCAGAAACAAATAGAATAATATTGTACTATTTCATGTTGTCTGTAATATGATCAGGAACAGATGGAACTCTAAAATGTTCAAAGCTTGCCATGAAGCAAATCGCTTTATGATATCATGTGCTTTTCATTATGAAAACAAACACAAAAAAGAATATTATTTGTTACATCTAGAGGGCATTTTTAACATATAAAGAAGCCTGAAAACAAACCTTGTATGAGAGACACATATGACATGGTCAATATCAGCCAGTGAAAACTGTAGAAACTTGTTTGTGATAATGGAGCTTGCATCAGCAAAGCCAAAGAGTGAATGGTCTGTGAACAATGTTTTAAGACCCATGGTACGTGAGTGCAAGATTGCATCATGGCAAAGAGTTGAAAATGCCTGTAAAAGACAAAATTATTTTAATTCAGACAGTTAGCATAGAAAGTTTTAAAGTTTTAGTTGTAATTCAATTTTCGTTATAACAAGTAGATATGGCAGAAATGTAACAAAAGATCACAGTAATCTGATGATAGCATTGTTCAGAAATAACCTTCACAACTTAAATGCAGTTTTTATCTTGAAACTGTTGTTCAAGTATTCTGATACAACAAATACATGTAGATACTGGAATCATTCCCATCATCCTCTATACATGTACATGTACACTGTACTATAAATATAGTATCAGCAAGTACCGATTTCAGGACCAAACTTGACAAGGGTACAACACCGCGCCAATAATAAATGCAGTTCATGTATTATATTTGAAGACATCCTGAAGCTAAACATTCTCCTGATCTTGATGTTACATTAGTACCCTTTTACTAATAAAGTAGATTATAAGCTCAAGACTTCTATTTAAACAATAGAGTGTTTCTGTCGAGGAACTACAGGCTGATAGTTGCCCCGTGGAAATTTGATGTTCTTAGAACAAATATGCTACCGGTAGTTTTAAGAACATCAAATTTCCAAGGTGCAACTATCAGACCAATAGTTGCGAGACATAAATACTATTGTCTTTATTGTTCACCACTAAATTTTCTTCTGCACACAAGTTGAAAAACAGTCAAAATCCACTGAATGCAGATCAAATCAAATATTAATTTTATTAACGTGTACTTTGTTTGACAAGGATAGATACACCTTCACTGACCTCGGCAAAGAGACTAGCCATACTTACTAAAATTTTTATGGAAGAGTGCTATCCATCTGGGTATTTTCCTTGAAAGGGAACTATGAGATGATAGTGTCTCTCCACGGACAAACACTATTGCATCACATGCTCATTTTAAGCCAATAAGAATCAGAAAAAAATTGGTGGTGAACTATAATGTGTGATAGTTCATGAGGGTGAATCCCAAATCAAGTATCACACATATAAATCGAGAGTATGAACCTACTATTTTTAGTATATATCTATGTGAAAAAAGTTTTGAAAAAGAAGCTGCAACTTTTGATAACAACTACACACTGTTAGGTGACTCACGGGCTGCTCACTTTCTATCACAGCATCAACAAGATGACAAGAGAATCAGTGACAGATGCTAATAGATTATAAAGTTGAACCTCTCGACAACGGCCACCTTGAGGACAGAAGAAAGTGGCCATTATGGAGAGGTGGCCATTACGGGGAAGTTTAAATAAGAGGTGTAATATGAAGCCTTTTCTTTCAGTAAGTACAACAGGTTTATTGTGCCAAGTTCATGCTCACTTTAGCCTTTAATGTTAGCAGGACAAAAAGAGCAAATATTGATTACTGTATTGGTTTATTTTAGATTTGCTCCTAACTGAAATAAAGCTGGCAAGGGTTGTCTGCTTGAGCAAGATGTGGTGTGTTTTGCTTAGCAAAGTGGTAACTCTCTTGGGTGCTTGTATTTGCCAGATAAAAGTCACCAAAATCAGCGACTGCCAATCATACAGCGTAGTCTAAAAAAAATTGGCAAAATTAAAATGTTTGTACCTGACCCTACCTGAGGGACGTGATGCAAAGTAGGTTAAATAGCGGATCTTCCAAATAAAGTACCCTATTAAAATTTAATTTTAAATGAATTGAAAGATTTGTTGCTATAAATTATGGACGCTCCATATGGATCACTTTTCACGACCATTCTTGACTTGTTTGTCAGTCACTAAAACAAAAAACTGGCCATTGTTGAGAGGTTATTTTGACAGATGGGGGCACACTTTAGTGGCCATTGCCATTGTAAAGTGGTGGCCATTTCAGAAAGGTTTAAACAGGAGCTAATGTATGGACTGTCTGCTGGGACAAAAAAAGGGGCTGTTGTAGAGAGGTGACCATTGTGAAGACGCGGCCATTAGTGGAGGTTTGGCTGCGCTAGTATACAACAAGTCAGATGGCATGACATGACACGCTCCATGGTGATCCTCATGGAAACATACATGTAGTTAAAATGATACATATACATGATAATCAAATTACATCAAAATTACTATCAGCTCTTACTAGCATGTCAGTTTAGGAAACATCATGGTGTCAGAAACCCATAAAACTTGAGACATGTACAGTGTAACTGCTTTTGAATATCCTCAACCACAGCTTGTTTCACATTCAATCTACCAAGTGCAATAATATTATTTGGAAAGCAACTGAAACCAAATGAGCCAATAAGTGGCAACAACCTCAAAGACTGGGGCAAGCTGTTTCCAAATATGGTACTTGGGAAATATTGCATCTTGGGAAGCTGTGAACATGAGTGACACATTTCAAGTCTTGTGGGTAATTCTGATGGTACTTACAGAATGCCCATGTACAATGGTGATTTTCTCTCGTAGAAATATACACCTCATGAGTGGAAGTGTTGTATACAATGTAGGCAAGCTGCATTGGTTATGAAATGTACCCAAAGGCAAATAGTACACCTGGAAATAACCATGATTGCAAAACTGTAAGGATGTAAGCATTTGGTTAGTTTCAAATACAATGTGGAACAAGTAAGCACAAGTAATTTTTTTCAAGACTGAAAAAATTGCATGAGCCTGTAGGGGGAGAGCAATTTGTTCTCTAAAAAATTTACGAACCTATGCTTATCTATACAAAATTGCACTCAAAAGCATTTGATTAGTTGTTAATACACATGCAAAAATTTAATATCAAATTTCTGCACCCAATTTCAACTTTCTGCACTGTTGGGAATTAATTGACATCCTCTCAGGCAGTCAGCACGTTGAAATTTTTGTATGTATATCATTAGGATAGAAATTCATGTAACATTCAGATTTCTCACTCTGATCAAGGTGGACAGTAGTCATTGAGAAAGACTGGATGACTAGTTGAAAGAAAAGTGCATATTGCAAATGGGTAGAGGATCAGACATAGTTTATGTTACACTGGTTTCAAAGAATGAATACACAGTCATGTAAATTGCAAAGTTACAATTAACCATCCCAATATTTCAACACTAATAGTGTACTAAACATAATTTGAGAATTATCCCACACAATACCATGGTTACTTAGGTACATATGTTCCACTTCGGCAGAGTTTTCTTTTTTTGAAAGAAGCACTGCTCTTTGGTGTCTTTTCAAGCAGGTACCAAAATTGATGTTAGTCTCCCTGATGTATTCCTGATTACAATTATATTGTTACAATAACTAATAATTGCAAAATTGTGCGATAGCTAATTCCAAAATACAACTGTATAAAATTAAATATTAACAAACTATGCTTTGCTGACAGAACAGTATAGTACACGTACATTACTGGATGACTTGAAGCCCTGTTACTGTTAAACGCTGAATAATAATTATGTAACTGTAAAGTTAGTTTTTTCTTTTAGTACAAGTGCAAAGTTTCAAAGAGACAAATTTCCTATTCCCTGGAAACAACAAATGTAACATCTCCTAATAACTTTATATTGTCCAGATAATAATAATTATTGTAATACCAATTTAATCTCATTATTTCGCATAATATACAGTGTGAGACATTTTAATTATAAAGACATCTGGTTATTTAAAACTTCATGTAATAATTTCACTATGCACTATGTTGCTGTAAAGTATGGAAACATTTATAAATTGAGTCTTGTAAAATGAGGCAAGCCAGTTCTTTCATAGCTAATTCTATGACATTCACCAGTGTGTCAGTGAAACATTTTAAATAAGTTTTCAGATTGATAGCTAGACTTGCCACAACCTAATGAGTCTCTATGCAAGTGGAGCGAGCTTTTTAGGCAGCCAAGGGAGGTTGCAAAGAGGTTGACTTGTCTAGCTTGAAGGGTTTCTATTTGCGTTTCGCGCTAAAAATGGGGAGTGGCGTGACTCACATATGGGGTTTCAGGTTACATTTGCAAGTCCTTGACCTCAATGGTGGAATGTTTAGGTTCCACTCTGACAAAAACAATTGAATGTGTGTGTGTTTCGCTGACATTAAAAGAGCAGATTGTCTCAAATGTTGTCACAATTGATCTATAACAACCACAGTATATCTAATGTTTGGTTTATTTGGATCTCCTATGATCTAGACAAAATCTTGCGTACACAAGTCTTTGATTATTGTTTTCTTTGTTTCCTCTGTTGCTGTAGCAGTGAGAGCTACAAATGGAACTTCTTTGTGTAACAACGACCTTAGTTATGCCAACCATCCGTAATCTCTCCTGAATGCTTCCTCAGTAGCCAAATCCTTTCCCCTGTAATAGAAGAACAGAAGAGTTAAAACTATATCCATTTTTCCCCAAATTAAAGATAGAATAAGGTAACTTACACACACATAGAATGGAATAACTTGAAGCTCAAGAAACAACCAACAAAAACAGTAGTGTGGAAATGGATTCTTGTAATTTTAAGCAGGTTAATGTTTTAATTCAGTTTTGCACAAACATAACTGTTCCAATGACATCTATGCAGTGGTGGAGTTAATCAGTGTTTGCATATAAATCTCCACTCGATTGCTTGGTTTTGTATCATGGGTCGACTTAAGTTTGCTGGCATACACTTTTCCAAAGAAGTTGGATTTAAAGGAAGTACACATGGTTTGAAAGAAGAGAGAAATATACAAACTTACCATTTAGCAACACAATGACTTTCATCGATGAAGACGCCTCTGATATTTCGTTTGGCTGATGAAAAATGTGTTGGTAATTGTTGAGGACGGCGGTACTGGTGTGGACATACAAAACAGGCTAAACAAAGCAAGGGGCGCCTTTATGAGCTTACGACCAGTGTGGAGATCGGCAAGTTATAGCACAAAGACAAAGCTTAGGGTCTACCAGAGCTGTGTGTTGTCAACCCTTCTTTATGGCTGCGAATGCTGGCGAATGACTGAATATGACCTGTCAAAACTAGCGTCCTTCCACACAACTAGCCTCAGGAAGATTCTGAGAATTTTCTGGCCACAGAAAATCTCCAACGACCAGCTCCTGAAGCAAACCAAGCAGGAGGATATTCGCACGATTGTCACCAGGAGAAGATGGAGATGGATTGGACATGTGCTTCGAATGGACAACAACAACATAGCTAAGACTGCAATGCGCTGGACACCTGAAGGCAAACGCAGAAGAGGGCGCCCAAAAACAATGTGGCGCAGAACGGTAGAAGCGGAGTTAAGGGAGCTCAATTACAGCTGGAGCACCATTGAAAAACTGGCTAGAGATAGGCAAGGTTGGAGGAACTTTGTTGCTGCCCTATGTGCCACACAGGCATGATGGGCAGTATTAAGTAAGTAAGTAAGTAATTGTTGAGGATCGCCTCAGGACTTCCAGTCACTTTGAGATTTGAAATATCCTCCAGCTGCTGTTCTGAGCAATCATCTCCTACATACAATGCTCTGATACCATGGGAATTGAGGTTTGAGACCTGATCTTTCATAAGAGAAATCAGTGGAACAATAACCAGACAATGACATTGCAATCTTCACCAAACAAACGATCGAAAATATATGGAGCCAGCTCAAAAGTCAGACTTTTTCCAGCTCCGGTTGGAGCAGACACAAAGACATCTCTTCCCAACAGATATGCTTTGATTGTATTCCACTGACAGTCATGCAATTCAGTATATCATGTGACCTGGAGTGCATCTTTAATTGCTATTGCAATCGACCCCATGTTGGAATTTCAACCACAAGTCACGTTTCCATGCTTGTAAGTGACAACTTTATCCCCAAGGGTCCTAAAGAGCTAGTCTTATTGGTCTAACAACAGTGACCCGTTTTTGGGTTGCTAAAACTGGTGCCAATCAAGTTTGAAAAGACCTTTGTCCCGCGCCACATTAAATTGGATGAAGAACTTTTTTGAAAGTCTAATCGGTAGCTCCTGTTGTCATACTGATTCAAATTGCATTCTAATAGCCTGCTTAAAGACAAACTCTTTCTGTGACTGATCAGTTTATGGGATAATGACAATTGTGCCAGTTAATTACTCACTTTTAAATAGTTTGTTAAATAACGAATACCACTGCGTTCTCCATAGGAATGAGTGACTATAACAACCTAGAGTAAAGGAAAAAAATCAAGAGATTTGTCCCAACTGAGTCTAGACTGGTTTTGAGAATGTAAAACAATTAGCAGTACCAAGTTATACCACTGTAAGATGCCAAATAGGCTGTCGTTATTATCATTATGATTATCATTATGATTATCATTATGATTATCATTATGATTATGATTATCATTATCATTATCATTTAGTCATATCACTTGCTTTGGGTTTACCTGCGAAGTTTTTCGCTTTTTTTCACTATTATTTTCCTAGTCTCTATTGTTTTGTCTCCAGTGCTGTGTTTCTCCTACGTCACGCGCGATCGTGAACGTAACAGGTTTTGACACAGAGGATGAGCCCTTATTCAACTTGTTTGATTAAGTCGATTTTTTGTACAGCTATTCTCCACCTGCGCCGCATCAGTTTCACGGGAAACTCCATGTCTATTTGTGTAGGTGTACATGTAGCAAGTGCTAAACACTCACTCCGTACATTGAACCGCTTTTCTTTGCAAAGTTAGATCTTGTTGCGTCAAACAAGCTGAAATATACCTACTTCAAGCCGTGGCAATCGGATGCAATACACGATGAAAAAACTCTCAGTGGTGGCTTACCTTGTGCCCTCGTTCCAGTAGACACTGTGACAGTTGATAGATGTGACTCTCTACTCCTCCCATGTTCGGATAGAAGAAGTCTGAAACCATGCTATCATATGATAGAAAATCATTAAAATAAACTTACTATACATTTTCTCTACTCAGAAAGGTTCAATGAATGACAAACACAGTAACACTGCCATACCAAATGTTGTGCTTCTTTTTGTTGAAGAGATCCGCCATCTTGGATTTACATTTTCTAGTTGGCCGCTGACCAATTTGAACTGCCTTTCAACCGTTTTGTCCACGCATGATAAAATCACGCGCGAGCCGCGAGAGGTCAAGGCTTGGATTTACTCTTGCTTCAAAGAGCTGTCTAGAGTGAGTGACAGTACAGATAATTGGTGCAGTATTGATTCAAATGTTTTGGGCTGAATATTCCGTTAATTGTCATAAAATGTTTGCTAAGCTGTTTTCACTGACTTAAAACTCGTGCCGTCCACACATGGCTGCCGCGAGCGAACCGTGAGAGATTGCGGTGAGCTTTTACCCCCTCGGTCAATCCGGGGGTCCATCTAAAGAGAGTATTAGTATGTTCAAAATCTGTGGGCACAACATTCAATTTTTCCTTTCTCATCAAAGTTTTGCTTGCCTATGTACTGATCAAGGATGACGAGCAAGGTTGGCCCAATGTTGGCCCAAGGGTTGAGCACTCGCCTACCATCTCTGCATGTGACCCGCGTTCGATTCCCGCCGCCGTCTGATGTGGGTTTAGTTTGTTTTTGCCTCTCTCCTTGCTCCGCAGGCTTTTCTCCGGGTTCTCCGGTTTTCTTCCCTCAATAAAAACCAACTTTTCCAAATTCCAACTCGATCAGGAAACAGTGGACGAAGAGCTACCATGTTGATGCAGTACCACTTCAAAAACCTATTTATCTTATTTATTTGTTCATTCTATTCTATTGTTTTCTCGCATTTGTATTCATATTTTCAGGGCGATTACATGTACCTATAGCTACTGATCACACGTGGGACTGAACCGGTGAAATCAGCAGAAATAAAACATCTATTTTATGTACGGACGAAAGGTGTAAGTAGAGAGGATTATTTAACGATATAAAAGAGGGTCACTCAGGAAACAGCTAAGCTAACCACTAACCCATCACTCCTGGCTATGACATTTCCCGCGAGATCCTAGGGAACTCCCGGTAGGGTTGAGAGGCTGGAATTGGTTAATTCAGGAGCCCATGATGAGCTCCTGGTTAATTTGATCTGAACAAGAATCTTTGGGTACAAGCTTGATTCTTTGTAATGGTTCGGAGAAGAGCTTCATGCAAGACTTTCTCGTTTTAATGGAGTCTTCTTTTGCTCCCCTCCCCCTTCCCCTCGAAGCGGATCATATTGTGAGTCCCTGTGAGTGGAAAGCAAACACGGTTTACCCAGTTAACTGCAAAAAGCTTCAAAAGCTTCATTTTATTTCAGCGGGTTAGTAACTTACATGGGTTTTGCAGTCAATAAATTGACAACGGACATCAAGCATTAAACAAGATATTATGAGTAGGTGTTTTGCTTATGAAGCACCCATGCTTCCAATTGGACTAGCTAGAAGCGAAGTGCTGTGTCATTGAAAAGAAAAGCTAAGCTACAATATCTCACTGTCGCTATATCAATCCGAAACAGTCACCCAAGAACATATTTTTTTTAATTTTAGGCTCCTTGCAACCTCTTCAGCTAGTGCGTTCTGAGTGAAGTGAAGCGCACATCGTTTACTTTTGTTTCAATCTTCGTCTTCGTCACTAGGAGATTCATAGGGATCTTCAGCAAATGATCGGAGAACACAGGAAGCGGTGACAAGTTCATCTTGCTCCTGTTGACGAAACAAAGCAAAGTCAGTGAAGGAAGTTAAGTGCCTGAAAACCATTGCCAACATGGCAGTAAATAGGTATTACTTCCCGTAGAATCATCTACTGACATGCATAGTTTTATTCGTAGTTGAAAATCTATCAAGTTTGAATAACAAATAGTGATAGATATGCGTTATTGACCAAGCGTGAGGTCAATATGGCTGCATACTGGCCGAGTTCTTTCTTTGCGTTATTGACCCGGACGTAGGCAACGTCAACAAAACGCCAAAAAACGAGACCCACATCCAGCCATCTTGCCCGGAAAAGCTTTTTTGAAGAAAGGATTTATTGTTTGGCTATTTTGTTTCTTTTGTTTTGAGGGACGAAGTGTCGGAAAAATTCCTAGTGGGCAAGATAGGCCCCTCTTGCCCGCTAGGATGGCCAATCAGAACTCAGAATTCGCCTTATCTCGCCCGCTAGGATGGCCAATCAGAACTCAGAATTCGCCTTATCTCGCCCGCCCGCGGAAACAGCCATTTGATAAAGTAGAGTATTGTCCAGAAGTTTTCCTAAAAATATTCACACTGCAGTACTAGAATCAAAACTGAAAATGTTAAAACCACGCTGCACTGAGTAAAACAAACAGTACCACAGTATGGTACTATTCAGTGGGTTTCCAAAGAATGGCCACACTGTATATTCTTTCTATAACATCTGCCATGTACTTTTCTCTTCACTTCGAATTCCCAACACCACATATTACTGAACTGACGTTATATCCCCTTGTAAACTTGCTTTCCATCGCCTGTCGCGCTGTGGTGTTTGGCTGGGCAAAAACTGAGTAAAAATATCTTACCGCGGCTTTAAGCTTTTCATTCAGAGCTTGAAACTTGGAAGCTGGAATTTCAGAGGATTTCCTTTTCTGTGTAAGAACGGGCTGGAAATAAAATAAATAAACAAGGAAAACAGTTAACTGTTGGCTACTTGATCATCGTTTTGTTGAAAATAAAAAGTAGATTAGATTTAAAATTTTTAGTACCGACAGCCAGGGGTCATCAAGACAGGCAGATGCAGTGAGTCGTCTCCTGTAGAGCAGTAAAACGAGACTTGTTGCAGTTACGAACAGTTTCAATTAGAATCAGAGCTCAGTCACTAATAATAATAATAATAATAATAATAATAATAATAATAATAATAATAATAATCGATATTTCAACCGGGTGACCCCTTCAGTCGCAGGACTGGTATCAACAGGGGCCCTGTATAACGTAAAATAAATAGAGCATGTATAAATAATATATATCTATAAAAAACTAACTGCTTTAAAAGATACGCTAAAATGTTTAAAAATTAAAAAGCTTAAAAGGTTATAGCGTTCTCATAGAAATTGGATATCGAATTGAAAAAGTTCTAAAAATAACCTACGAAAAAAAATCGGAGATAGCCTTGAAACGCTCTTTAGGTGGCAAAATCTTTATATTCGTTGGAAGGCTATTAAATGTGCATGCACCATGATAATAAAAAGACTTTTTAGCGACATCTAAATGAAATTTGGGAAGTATAATGTCAGTAATTGACGATCTAGTGCATCTGTTAGTCACTCACGATCAGTGCTTTTACTGAAGTGAATAGTTCAGTCAAGTAAAACAGTGAAGTTAAACGCAGTTTACGTTTTAGTTGTGGAACCCCGCTCTACGGACATCCGCTTAATACGGATAGTTATAACGGAAAGTTTCGTTTGTCCCTACAAAAAAATCATATATTTTCTCTAAGATTAGCTCGCTTGATACGGAGACCGGCTAATACGGGCAACAGACAATTTTCCTTGTCCCGATCTGCACACTCTCTTTTTTCATTGTCATAATTACGTGCTAATTGGAGGCATTGTACCCTGTTTAAACTATTAAAGATTTCTACCGCGATTTTATTGTACTATAAACAGTAGCAAAACAGCACGACATGTTTGATTTTGATCAGTCTGTGTTTGATCTTTGTCACTCGCGACTGAACAAGTTTCACTTCACAGGCTTTTTGCTGCACTCATGGCTCCTCTCTGACATCCTTTGCTTGCTGAGAGTACAGTCAGCATCAACCTCTACTCGTATTGCTGGGTTGCTGCTAACGTGTAGTAATTGTTCAAGTAAATCCACGTGTTTCAACCGAAGACCATGAAAAATGTAAACACAAACAGAGACGTCCACTCCGCTTGACTGCCTTTCCACGTACTTCCACCGAAGGCATCAGTTCAAAGGAAAGTCACGGAATTTTTTAATATACTATTCCATTGTCGTATTTCCATGATCGTGAGTTTTCTTTAAGATGAACTTGTTGCAGTTACGAAGAGATAAGAAATTAAGAGAGCATGTCAGCAAAAATCAAACATTTTCGAATTTTCGCGGCCAGGCCTCAAAAATCGATTTCGCTCAAATTCTGTCAAAATGTTATCTATTATGCCACAAAATCCACTGCATAGTTTTTAAAGTAAAAGATATTTTTATTTTTGAGAAAATGCCGCTTTTATGAGGCCCCCTTGAAATCGCCATTTTACAGTCCGAAATTTGCGTTAAGTTTATGGACTATTATCGCTACGAAAATCGATTCTTATCGACTTAAAACCCTTGAAACCCTTTTCTGCATTATCTAAATAACCAGAAACGTGACTTTTAGAAAATTTGATCTGCTTTTTGTAACACAAGTAATTTTAGTTTTCAGACACGTGAATCTATTTCATTGGCGGTATCCCCTAAACGAGATCGATTTTCACTATGCGATAAAGCTCCAAATATAACAATCTTTCGAGATATAGTTGTCTATGGAACAAGCTTTAATATGATGTAAAAATTTCTCTGGGCAAATAAATTTGCTTTGCGTGACGGTTCATCGAAATCTTGCATTTTTGAGCCCTTGAGGTCAAATGGCTTAATTTGCATTCTTAGAAAATCTAGGACATTTAATCGCCCATTCTTATTGTTTCACCTTTACACGATAAAAGAAACACTTAAAATGTATTTCTTACCTTTTTATGGCCAAAACCTGGTCTAGTCATCTCCGTATTTTTTTATAGTGGCGTTATAAGCCTTGCGTACGTTTGTCCATAGCCTGTCAGTTGGCAACTTCCGATTACTATTCAATATGTCAACGGCCAAGCGCTTACTAAACGGTTACTTACAAGCCTTTTTTGAACAGCCAAGATTGATTCCCCTTTTCCTGAAGTCACGAGGACTATTTGGTATCACTATATATGATTTAAACATAATGGTGAATCTCATACCTTGTTTAACATGTCGAAAACGTAAACAACTGGACTTTGGATTATGCTAATTATAGACTACGACTTTCTCGGGTAGGGTAGGTAAATATTGCGGCTCGGTATTTGTTTAAATTGTGAGTGCGCGATGAACTCGGCTTAGATTATCAACTCAAAAGAATTGAAAATAGTCTACCGGCTTACTCATGTAGCTGGATATCGTCACAGAATCATGATCTGTAGATTAAAAACATGTGTTAGTTGAGGGTACTGAAGGGGTAAAATGGGAGCTGGGATTGGCCTTCTTCAGGGGCTGGGAAATGGGATTTCATGCACTGGGACTGGGATTCATGAAGGAAAAACAATAGAAAATGGGAATGGGATTGAGATTTGGGCAACACAGACTGGGATTGCGAGATTTGAACTGGGATTTTGAAAAAATGCTTGTCTGGGAAATGGGATTAGGAACCCCCCTTCAGGACCCTCTTAGTTCATCTACATGAGTTGCATTCACAGGGAACCCATTTGGTGGGGGAACGAACTAATTATGAATTACCTTTTGCAGCTGCAGTTATCGATTAGCTCCATAAGCAGCTTCACATATGGCTGCTTTCTTTTTGTCTTGATCGAAGAAGTGTCCAGATCATAAAATAAGCATATATCCCGCAGCATTTGTATGGAGAACTTTGAAAGTTTAAGGTTGGATGCTAGTTCGCAGAGATTATGCGATTCAAACATGATGGGATGAACAAGACCGACTTCACTAATTACATTCTTTGCAAGTTCTTTAAGGCATTCCTCCTCGAGTCTTGCCTCTTCCTCCTCCTCGTCTTCCGAGTCTTCGTCTTCCGTTTGCTCGACATTGGCCACTCTCCTTTTCTTGGCTAGGCGCGAAAAAAAGCTCCTAATTTTCTTCGGGCTAAGGTATTCATCGGTGTCAAACATAAGAGAACCATCAAGATTTCGTGCTTTTCTCATAGATTGCGATACATTGCAAGCATCTACTTTGTGGCCTGTCTTCTCTCCAACATCAAACATTTTGGTAAGGTAGTCCTTTTGACCTTGATTCAATCTTTTTCTTTTGACAACTGATGACTTTAATGCCCACCCTTTTGGAAGAGCATTGCCATATGCCAAGGTGCGAGAAGTGCTGAGCTCTTCGAGAGGCTGGCTTTCCAAAGACGCATCTCCTTGATCAAGTTTTGTGGCGTATGACAGCATTGCCTTGTCTAGAAGTGTTTCACGTTCTAGTACATATTTATGCTTGCTGGCATCAAGATAGCGTTGCAGGGAAGAAAACTGTTTGTACGATTTGACGCAACCGTCATCAGGACAAGGAAACAGTTTTATTGACTCCATTTCTTGCTCATCTTCGGAGCTGGAGCTATCAGCATTTTTGGGTTGGCTTTCGCTACTGTTGGTTTTTGCTGCTGGTCTCTTTCTTGCGGTCACTGCTGTAAAAGTGGCCATTTGAGGAGTAGCCTCTTTGATGATGTTTATTTCTGGCAAGGGAATCTTCTTTGGCAGACTAAATTCACTCCACTTCAAGAACTTGCCCTCACCAATGCCATATTCTCTCCACACTTTCATTCCCTTCTTACTGTATGAGATGTTGTTGATGAAACTCACACCTTCCCATTTCAAAGGCTCTGACTTCGGAATTGAAGGGGGGTCACACAGCATCACTTTCACACCATGGACGCCACTTGATGATTCTATGGCAGTCTTCATTTGATCTGCAGTTTCGACGTCTTTGCCAGAGTTCAAGTATACCTTAATATGGCTCTTGATGGTAGCAGCTTTTCGGTCACACGACCCCTTACCGCCTTGTGGATCTGAAAAATCTACTCGCAATTCTACCTTGTGCTTTTTTGCTACTTCTTTCATGGCCAGTAAGTTGAGCGCGCTGTGGTAACATCCTGCGTTGTCTTGCCTTAAGTAAACCTGCTTGATTTCAGGTCTAACAGCTTTGAGTTGACTCACAACGTCGTCGATAACAGCCAATACTGAATAGCTGTCCTGGGTACAACTTTGAAAGACATGGACCAACGTCAGCATTTCTAACTGGCATTCTTGTTTTGTCATGGCTACTGCGATGTGCCAACAAATACCTTTCTTTCCGTACCAATCAGACTGGCTTTCGCGATATTTTCTTGGTAAAAACTTCATGGCCCAGTCTAACACTACAAGTACTGAGGTGGGATCCAGATTGGGGAGGATATTTAAACGGGCTTCATCTTGATTGATAGCACGCAGTAGATGTGCTTACCAGGACAGGATATTTCTCTTGGATTGTGAGACCACATACGCCATCTCTTTTTTCTCTTCAGCATCAATGATCAGATCTTTCAGAGCAGCATCAACTTCATTAAACACCAATGGGATCAACTCACACCTGTCACACCTGAGGTCATGCGGGTGGTCACATTCCTCTGTAAAATCTGCGTCACCTTGATGACTTAGGGCAAATGATCTACCATGGTCGGGGACTCGTGAGCTTGTTGATACATGAACCTGCAACATCAGAGATATTTTTCATCTTTATAAAGTGACTGTTTTCAAGAGCAGATGGGTGAAGTAATCGATATCCAAAACTTATGTAACCGTCATTGAATCTAATTAGTGGCTACCTATAAGGAACTTTTTAAACAGAAATACTTGTTATTTTCATCAAAAAGGTTAACAGTTTCCCTACACCATTGGTGTGTATACATACCTTGTAATCACTTTTTAAATAGCGCTTTGCCATTTTCAGATTGGTGATTTGTTTCTTTGACCAAGTGTGACCTTTTCCAAATTCATCTCCAAGCTTTTCGACTATTTCCTCCATGTCATCAAACGCTTTAGCGCCATCGGCAGAGAAATAGTCCAGTCCTTGTAGAGACTTTCTCACGGAAGCACTGCATACTTTCAAAACTCTACAAAGACTGCTATGGCTCATGGGTTGAAAGCCAGTTTCTTGACAATAAGTCGTGTATTGCTGCACCACCTGTTCTGGTATTAGTGTTCTCACAACATTTGGTACTGTAATCTTTGTACTGTTTGACAGTTTCAATGTCTTTTCCCCGAAAGGCAAATCTTGGATAACTTGACCACTCGTTATAAAAGTCAAAAAGTGGTCAAGTTTCTCATTTGATATATACATTCGGGTGTTCTTGGTCATGGCTACGGGAGTACCTCTTCCATGAAGCAGTGCGTGATGGCGGGCCACACTAAACCTGTACCTCGTAAGACCAGGAATCCAGTTTTTCAGGACTTGAAAGGGTATCTTGTCGGCCATTATGGACAAGATTTGCCTTCTTGTGCTCCAGTGACTTGCATTATTAAGACATTCCACGAGGGCCTCCATCAGCGATCCATCGACATTGTCGTCGTCATCAACAGATGTCTGCAATGATCTGAGCAGCATTTCTGGACTCTCGGGAGCAATTTCTTCCAGAGCTGCGAAGACAACCTGCCTTGCTTTGCGCAAATGACGTCGCTTAGTTCTCTGAAAAGCCTCATCCCATGGAAGAGTCAGTTGGTGTCTAACGGGACTTATGTCCCTTGTGGCTAAAAACGAATTTAGCAGTTCTCTCGATACTGCGTGGCCTTCATCCTCCGTTTCTTGCAACAACGAGTGTGCATAGGCTGAACGAGGTGTTTTAGGTATAGCAGGCGCAGTAATTGGTGGGCTCTGGAATGCTGGAATTTGTGCACTGGCCTTGAAGGTTACCTCTACATCATCCTAATATATGCAAATGTTCAGAATTTCAGTTGAAAAGAAGGTGCAACTTAATGGCAGCGGAACAAGATTGAAAAAAGTGTGTGTTTCAGTGTAAGTTGGGATGGAAGTATCAAAATGAGTGGTGCATGTATGCAAATAACTCTATAAATTATTGTGCAAAGACCGCTGTCCTGAATTAACTTGTCTGCCTTAACTGGCGATACCCGATTGATAATAACAGTTAAAATAGCGAGGATCTATTTTACCAGTGTCAACTCTTGCATCTTCTCGCCAATAACTTGCACGTCCGACTCTGGAGATTCTTTACTTTCCACTGCTTTAATCAAACTCCGGCATTTCTTGCAAATTCCTTCAGGGGATTGTATATACGGATATATTTATCAAAGACTAAACAATGAATTTTCCATTCAGTATACTCCTCCATTTTATATATTTACCTGATCCGGGAGGAACAAACACACCAGTATTGTGTAATATAATACACGATTCTTTCTTTCCCAAACCTCGATCGCCCTTTGGCCAGGCTCCTTTAGATTTCCCATGGTCTGAAATCGCCTGGGGAACTCTGCATCTTGTACCCCCACCTCTAGTCCAGCTTATTCCAAGAGTCGCGCGATGATAAGGGCAAATAGTCATGAATTTCATGCTCTCCTTCGACTTCTCATACAACGCAACTCGAGACAATATGAGGTCCACCTCATTTTGAGGCCCAGAAAAACTCAATGAAGACAGGTGCTTCGAGATATCTTTTGTACAGCACAGCAATGGGACAATTTGGGTCTGTCGCTTTCGATCTTTAGGATCAGAACCACAAGAACTACCAACGATACTTTTAAACGAACAACAAAGTTCCATTTTCCTTGAACACCTGTATTTAATTAGCCACTAGATACCACAGATAGTTTTTCGATAAACGATACCTGATGTGAGGAGTGGGGAGGGGCTGAACTAAACCTTTTATTATACTTGGTACCTAACATATATCGACTTGTTTCATCACAAATATACATGCCGTTCTTTTCTGAAGCATCAACACCCTCCTTCCCACCCACCATAGACTAAAGTTCATGTCGCAGAAAGATGTAAAAGCATTCAGTTATTTGCAATATTAACCTACCCTACCCTAGAAAGTCGTAGTCTATAATTAGCATAATCCAAAGTCCAGTTGTTTACGTTTTCGACATGTTAAACAAGGTATGAGATTCACCATTATGTTTAAATCATATATAGTGATACCAAATAGTCCTCGTGACTTCAGGAAAAGGGGAATCAATCTTGGCTGTTCAAAAAAGGCTTGTAAGTAACCGTTTAGTAAGCGCTTGGCCGTTGACATATTGAATAGTAATCGGAAGTTGCCAACTGACAGGCTATGGACAAACGTACGCAAGGCTTATAACGCCACTATAAAAAAATACGGAGATGACTAGACCAGGTTTTGGCCATAAAAAGGTAAGAAATACATTTTAAGTGTTTCTTTTATCGTGTAAAGGTGAAACAATAAGAATGGGCGATTAAATGTCCTAGATTTTCTAAGAATGCAAATTAAGCCATTTGACCTCAAGGGCTCAAAAATGCAAGATTTCGATGAACCGTCACGCAAAGCAAATTTATTTGCCCAGAGAAATTTTTACATCATATTAAAGCTTGTTCCATAGACAACTATATCTCGAAAGATTGTTATATTTGGAGCTTTATCGCATAGTGAAAATCGATCTCGTTTAGGGGATACCGCCAATGAAATAGATTCACGTGTCTGAAAACTAAAATTACTTGTGTTACAAAAAGCAGATCAAATTTTCTAAAAGTCACGTTTCTGGTTATTTAGATAATGCAGAAAAGGGTTTCAAGGGTTTTAAGTCGATAAGAATCGATTTTCGTAGCGATAATAGTCCATAAACTTAACGCAAATTTCGGACTGTAAAATGGCGATTTCAAGGGGGCCTCATAAAAGCGGCATTTTCTCAAAAATAAAAATATCTTTTACTTTAAAAACTATGCAGTGGATTTTGTGGCATAATAGATAACATTTTGACAGAATTTGAGCGAAATCGATTTTTGAGGCCTGGCCGGCCCTTGTCTGATTTTTGAAAAGTTCTGGCAAAAATGTCTTCTTTAGTGTTTATATCGATAAAAGGTGTGTACGTGACATTTTTTTTTTTCCGGAGAGCCTGCTTGGTATGGACACGCGGATAATACGGACACTATGGCATGTCCCCTTGGTGTCCGTATGAACTGGGTTCCACTGCACATTTAGTTCAGATCCTGAATATGATACATCATGTAGGCCATCATGCAGTGTAGCACAGTGTATCAAGGAGTCAAATGCACTGTAGTCCCGGCGTAGCTAATCGAACGTTCTGTAATCGAACTCACCCAAAAATGTTACCAATCGAACGTAATCGAACGTTCAGTAATCGAACACTTCAACAATCGAACTCAATCGAACATAATCGAACACTTCAACAATCGAACATTGAGCCATTTTCATCTGGTTTGAAACAAAGCGTTATCGTAGAATAAGTTATCAATTGGCTTCCATATTAAACACGAGTACAACAGGCACGAGTACATTCATTCTGCTACCAAGAATGCTCTTTAATTACGCCGTCCGTGTCGGGGATAGATTTATTCGCGAGAGTGTTCTTTCTTTTACATTTAATAAAACGGTGGTAACATCGAAAGTCTAGCTTTCATTGCTTGCGGTTTGCCGCAGCTTCTGCAAACACCACTTCCTGTTTTAATAGAAATCTACTTTGAGGTAATGAGAACACTTTTCGCGCTAGTAATAACTAGTTTTGTACACAATCTACACCGTTGTGTGCGTCAAGATCCAATTGCAAAGGGCGTTTTTTCACCTAAACGATAAAGATTTCAATTTATTGAAATGTGTTAATATATATCTCACTCTTGCTTCTCTAGTTTAAACTCGGTTTAAGAGTGAAGTCTTTCCAATTCTATTGAGACTGAACTGATGCCGCTTATCAATTTATGCATGCCGTTTTATTTTTCTACAGAACAAAATTGAACCAATCGCGTCGTTTGAGATCGATTGGGTTCGGTAATCGAACTTAATCGAGCTCACCGAAAAGTTCCAGTTCGATTACGTTCGATAACCGAAGCAATCGAACTCAAATCGGGCGATTAAATTCGATTGAGTTCGATTGAGTTTTGGTTCGGTTTTGTTCGATTAGCTACGCCGGGTGTAGTGCATAGTTCTGCGGAGTAGTATTATGTAACATCGCTGTTGTGTAATGACCATTTATGGTTAGTGCAGTGCAGCGTGGCGTGCTGTGGTCTAGTGTGGTGTAAGGCGGTGCCCTGTAGTATAGTGCAGTTGTGAAGTGTAGTGTGGTTAGTGTGGTGTAACAAAGAGTATAAAATTTAATTGTAAACTTGGCTCTTATAGGTGAATAACAAAGGTTGATTTATAACCGTGGAACTTACTCAGGCTGTCGAATAAGTAGTCTTTTGATGAGGCTCTCAGCTTCATGAGTAGCATTTCTGAACAAGCTTGATGGCATGTCAACATTAGCAGCCCTTACTTTGGCAGCAACTTTCTCATCAATGTCCTCGACATCGCCCTGGACCTCAACAGTAAAAGGCAATGTTGCGCTCAACCTATTGGCACATGTCAATCAATTAGTCAATCAATCATTCAATCACGTTGATTAAAACATGGTTTTGGGCTAAAATATAACATGCGCTATTAATGGAAAGCCTTGGGCCAAATAACAAGGCTCTATTTCATGAACCTCAAGGAAGAACGTAAAACGTTTACACTGTCATATACCCAAAACATCACGCAATACCCTTTTCTAGACAGATCTTCACGCTATACGGCAGATATATAAATGGCACAAACGTGTTTCCCAACAACCTCGTTCCCAGGGTCTTTTCCCTGGCTTGGGGGTGGCCGCCTCACCCCCAAGCTAGGGAAAAGACCCTGGGAACGAGGAAGGTTTCCCAAGCCTATTCAATCTCTAAAATAGAGATATAGATCCTGGACTTAGACTCGTGGACTTGGACTCGTGTCCTGTGTAATCGGGTATGTACGCCATAATAACATTTACATTCCTACTTACAGAATGTAGAGCAGCACACCCACACTCCACATGTCGGCTCCCCAGTTAGTCATTTCGAAGGTGAGCACCTCAGGAGCTGGAGACAGACAAAAGAACCTGTCTTATTCAATCAAACACTTTGTTTTAGCAATTTACCTTAAACAGGAGTTAAATTCAGCAACTGAAATCTTTCAAAATTTGTAACAGGCTTTCATTTTCCACATCAAAGTCTACGGAAGGAAACCTTTCTTTGTCAAAATGATATACAAAATGATATACAAAATGGTAAGAAATTGAACCTTGGCGTATTGCCTCACTGCAGATAACATAAGTACTTCTCCAGGTTGCTAAGTCGATAGGATAAGAGGTGGGAACTTCGGTTGGATTCCCCCTCTATAACACTTGAGCAATTCCCCCTCTATAACACTTGAGCAATTTCCCCGATCGGAGAGGGCGGAGGCGGATTGTTGTTCACTGACAAATTCAACGGGTAAGCAATGGGAATTCCTGAAGGCGACCCCCCGTATGAGAGTCAATTACATTCCCCTGCTGAAGAGGGGAGAGGGGGTTACTTTAATTGCTGGTAAAGGACAAATGATGGGAATTCCCGTGGGAGGAGCCAGCCCGTGTAAATCTCTTTCCCTGCCCGGGGGAGGAAGGGAGAGGTCTCATATTCACCAGTAAATTCAGTGACTCCCACGGCGTCCACCAGTTGACCTTCAGGGGAGCTGATTTTCCTTGCATTTCCGTAGTCTATGAGCTTCAGCTTGTAGTCTTTTGTAAACAGAAGGTTTGCAGGCTGCGGAAACAAAGCGAAAAATCAATTTTTACAAAAACCAAGTCTCAAAAACAGTAGCTCAAGGATTCCAGAGGCTGCACAGACATAAGACGTTCTTCTTACGCCAGATCTGGAAAAATTTCACTCACATGTGAAAACACTTTGCCGAAATAGACTCAAAACAAGGGTTAAGGATGTAGCCAATTATTTGGAGTAATTTCAGTCTTTTCACATTTAAGATCTGAATAGTAATTCTCCTGAATGAGTGTCATACTCTTTTTTTATGGTGGTTTGGAGAATTTAGATTGAGTTCATATTTGCAACTTTCCCAATTGCCGACAATTCTTGACAAGTTTTATGGAAACGCAGTCACAGATTAAGGGTGCGTTTTTTTGGTATGATCCGTTTTTGGATTTGTGATTCGAGATCACACGGACCATTGCGCATCAAAGAAACCGATGAATCCATACTGAACTAGATTCATCGGTTCCTTTGATGTGACATGATCCGTGTGATCTCGGATCACAAATCCAAAAACGATCATACCAAAAAAACGCACCCTAAACCTTTGCAGTATTTTCGCAATTTCAGCAATAGCAATTCAGCTTGAATGGGATTCGAACCCGCGACCTCGTGATTACTTGTGCAATGTTGTATTGATCAATTCTGCGAGGAAAGGGATTTTAAAAATTAGCAAAGCCCTCAAAAAAACACGAGTCAAAGCGGTTATGGGCAATATTCAGCCGTCTAAACAACAGGCGTTCGGTTTCACAGCAAACGTCTGAAGAGGATTGATACTCGTAAAAGAAGAAGAAACCTGCAATGATTATATAGGGCCTCCTGTTATGAATTACCAATCTCCCATGATGTGGGTCCTAAGAAGACAAGCGCATAGACTAGTAGTAATCGCAGATTAGGAAGTGCGTTCGAGCTCTTTTTAAGGTTTTCTATCAAATGTGACATTATTTGCTAATAAATGAATGCTACAATACTAATTGATACGGACAGTGTGAGGTTTTGATGAACGTGAGTGACAGGCGATCCATGAAAAAGGTTAAGGAAACATGTTGGGTCTAACACGAGAGGGGCTGGAGGGAAAGAGGAACAGGGACCCTTCCGTCCTATTTCTTTGGTCATCTTTTTTTGCGTATCTGAATTTTCTCTTTTCTCTTCCTGTTTGAAAGCACGCCGCGCGGGCTATATGTTAATAACCATGCAACATTAAATTGTTAACTGTGCCACAGTGTACCTTTGTATGACTTTTTTAGAGGTTGTACTGTAGTGTAACAAAGAGCTATGAAAAATCCAGTTTCTTGTATTCTAATGAAAATACTCGTACTCGACGAGCGCGCCTATTGAGTTCATTCAGAAAGCTCATGCTCGATGGAATACGGGTATCATTACTCGTTCCATTTTGTTGGAGACCACAATCGGTCATGTACAATGGCAGACGAGCACGCTCGTTTTATTCAGGTTGCCACAACAATGAGTAATACACAATGGAAAACGAACACGATGACTCGGTTTATATTGTTGAAGACCACGATAGGGGTCACGAACAATTGTATACAAAAACAACCACTTGATTCATTGGGTTAGAGACAATAAAAGGTCAGCTTACGTCTGTAACTATGGCACCAGCGACAGCTCAAACATTTGTACGGCGCGAAATGCAGTAAACTGACGGAGACAAGTTTCGTCCAAGGAAATCAACGACAAAGATGTCGTTTCTACGCGTAATAGTGATGGAAAACATTCTGAGGCTTTGACAAATAGTCGCCACTAATCCTTTAAACAGCGAACGTAACGAAAATTGAGAAGCTGTTGACGCACTTAAAGCAGTCGAAATCAACGAGACCTCGTGGCAATGAATTCAAAATGGCGACGAAAACGGCACAAATAGGTATGACCAACCAAAGGAATGTGAAGTATTTGGTATAAAGTGCCTCTACATGCTCGGGGCGTAAACAAAATTGGTAAATGCGCCTTGAAGAATAGATTGCGTTCTCCTTCGTCGCCAACTTGGGCTAGAAAGTAAAAGTTTTGGCTTCTATTGAGGGAGAAAAATAAGTTTCTGTTTTTCACGTGTGAAATATTGTCCGTGCAATTAGAAACTGGTTCCATCCTCACAGAGGTTAACAATTTTAAAAACGCCCATTTTCCAAAGGTTTACATGCGCTTAAAGATCGTTAGCAACCACGAAACCGTTTACCGCGCTCTTTTTGCACATACCCGGATGTCCAAGTGCACGATGTTTTGTCGGTGTAAGTAACATAAAGCTTCCACTAGTTGAGCAATAACCAGGGAGGCGTCCTCCTCACTGGCTCGCGCCTTGCCACCAAGGAATTCTAGAACGTCCTTTCCTTCAACTCTGAAACGCAGAAAGCAAAACAAAACCTTTGATAGGACGCGTTCTCATGTTAAGTGCGGCTTTCTATTATTTAGAACGATGTTGAGTTTTTGAGAAACCCGAAATTTAATGCTATATCGTGAAGACAGAAGGGCCTTTTTTAATAGCTGTTATGGTAAAACGAGCGTTACGTTTTTGCAGATGGAGCCCAGACCAAAGACGTCACAGAGTTTGGTGCTGATATGAATTGCGTGCAGTGTTGACCTTCTTTATCCATTTTGGGGAACGTTAATTCATACAGTAACTTCACAACAAGGGTCTTGTTTTTTCAACACGAATAGCTGCTATATCAGGTTTAAGGAAAAAATCCAAGTCTTAAACCTTCTCGATTGTCAGTTAGTTTTGCTTCTCTTGCGTCATCCGTTGAGTTTATGGTTAGAAGAGGATACCTTATTATTTAGAACGATGTTGAGTTTTTGAGAAACCCGAAATTTAATGCTATATCGTGAAGACAGAGACGTTTAAATGAAGAGCTTTTAACAGCTGTTATGGTAAAACGAGCGTTACATTTTTGCAGATGGAGCCCAGACCAAAGACGTCACAGAGTTTGGTGCTGTTATGAATTGCGTGCAGTGTTGACCTTTTTTATCCATTTTGGGGAACGTTAATTCATACCGTAACTTCACAACAAGGGTCTTGTTTTTTCAACACGAATAGCTGCTATATCAGGTTTAAGGAAAAAATCCAAGTCTTAAACCTTCTCGATTGTCAGTTAGTTTCGCTTCTCTTGCGTCATTCGTTGAGTTTATGGTTAGAAGAGGATACCTTATTTTACAGATTCTTTCACCTACCCGTCCATAATAATGACTACATATTTTCGAAGGTAAAAGCCGTCTCTTGCTGTCATGAGTTTGTCGTGTTTCAGTGACTTCATGATCTCAAATTCTTGCTTAGCATTCTTTTCCGTTTCCGCGTCATACTTTATCAACTTTGCGACCAACTGTTTGCGTGTTTTTCTCTCTGTGCAGTTTTTAACAACTGCATACTTTCCTCTGAGAAGTAAAAACAAGACACGAGGTTAGCTGTAAAGAGAGGTCTACCATTTTAAGTATTCCAGGCTTTCTTACCACCTATTCTAGAGTGCAGTGGCATTTGACCACCGTTACAGATCCCAACTCCATACTTCAAAATAACGTGGGATTCATGCACGTATCCTGCTACAGCCGCATCATCAACAGAGCAACTTCAAAATTTGCAATAGCAGCTGATACAATAAATCAAAATATTTCACTGATTTTTAACTTGGATGTACTGCAAATCCATTTTTCTTTCCTTTATAACACGTCAATTCGAGGCTACCTCTATTTCCAATATGGGTGTTCGTAGAGATGCTCCATCAGCGATTTTTTTGCCCGTATCCAGGGGCGTAGCCAAGATTTTTCCAGAATTACGCACAATTTTCCAAATCCCCTCTCCCTCTACCCCCAAGTCCCAAATCTTTTTCGGGTGACTTGATAAAGGAGAGGTTACTTTTTAGGTACGCACGTGCGTACAGGTAGCTACGCCACTGGTATCCACAATTCGTTTTCCTCAGCGACGATAGATACTACGGTCTCCCCTGGTTTGATACCAACTTGTAACTGTTCCCTCCATCCAGGAAAGTTTGCCGGTGGGCTTTATAAAGTCCTCCCTGGGCATTTTATGATAAATGTATCACATGACTATTTCTGACCAATGACGCAACGGAAAAATTCTGGGATGGATTTTCACAAAACACGTTGGAATAGTAATAATGAAACTGTGAGTGAATGAATACTAACAAAAGACTAAGCTGACATGCTAGCAAATTCAGATATTCTCTTTACAGGTACCGTATTAAGTGTAAAAGGATCACAATGGAAATTTGTAACTTGACATTTGGGTAAAAGCTCAAGTGGGAGTGTCGAGAATGATTGTAATAAGTCATTCGCGTGTCCTAACCCCTCCCCCGTTGGAGTTACCGTTTTGGCGTCAACATCTCCTCAAATAAACTGACACTGAAACAACAATGCTGTCAACGCTCTTACCCCACCCTCCGCACCCGCAAAAAAAGCGTTGAATTTCAAATTTTCTTGTTTTTTTTTGTTTGTTTGTTCCACTTTTGACTTCCCCCACCCCCCCCCCCCCCACTTGACCTGGATTAAAATGAATTAGAAAGAAGTATGATTTATTTTGATGGCGGAATTTCAAATATTTGCGATAACACAACGACGTCACGAACAATTTGGTCATTTGGAATCACCAAGGTAGTGAGATTAGCTCTTTCATACCACTACAAAATGCATTATAGCCACAAGAAATGAAATGCCGCATAAGAAACGCGTCGAATTGAAAATAAAATGGATGTGATGTCTTGGAACACTATCAAATCAAAACGGCTGCATATTGTAATTCCGTGACCTCTCACTAAATTTTCCCACTTCCGCCTTTCACTTGATACAACCTTTCCTATTCCGAGGGATGATGAAGGTGAAAGACGTGTAAACTGTTTTTATTAAAACATGTAACACAAGGTTCGAACTTTTCTGGTTGGTTTTTGAAAACGGACTGCAACTGACTTTTCATATGACTGAAATGGGAAATTGCAGAATGAACAAACAAATAAATAAATAAATAAAGAGATAAATAAATGGACTAATAGATAGATAGATGCATATCCGCTTATTTATCCGCGGTAGCGGTTGTAGCACAGACGCTTTTAGCGCCTAACGAATGGAATATGGCTAATTACAAGGTTATGAACCCTTACTGCTTGAAGGCGAACCAATTAGAATTTTAGAAATATGATCAAGGACGACGCAAGAAATTAGATTCTTGGATTGCAAGTCGAGTAATCTCAGGCATGGATCCATGCGCAGGCCAAACATTTTTGCAAAGATCGTTAAGTCAAAGGAACATATTTTTTGTGCCCTAAAGGAACTTCATACTTTTTATGTGTTCCGTTAAAGAGATATTAAGGACACGTACTACCGCTGTTGGAGGAAACTGCAGTTAAAGGTTATTATAGTTTCCAAGGGATAAAGAACATGTTTCACTTGAGAATGGTTTGAAATTAAAGTTGTCAAAGGCAACACGGAGCGCGGCCCACGAGTACACACTGAAAAATTGGTAGGAGGTGTGCTGCGGCCGGGCTTGTATCCTTCCTAGGGAGCTAACATAATATATGACTTTTGATATCCATTCTCAGGCCAAAAACAGATCAGACTAACGCGAAGTCAACCAGGCAACTGCTTGACATATGCGTGCATATTTGACGTTTTCGAAAAAGCTTAAATTCCAGATGCTTTTAGAACAATAAACCTATGTTTGCTAAAAAGGCAGGAAAAAAACCTCACTCCGAATCATGAATAAGGATAATTCTGAAAAAACGCTCCATAAGTTTAGACAACATTGTGCATAATCTCCTCCGGGACATACCCTTTGTGGCAACACATACCCTTATAAAGGGATATGTATATAAATGCCAGATAGCCAGTTGGTTGCACTTAACGTGTCGAGTGACTAATCTAAAACCAAATTTGCGATAAGGACATACATTAACCGTCCGCCTGGCTTGTCTTGTTAAATTTCTACTCGTTGTTTGAACATCAATATGAAAAAGCCAGGAACATGCGTTGCCTATTATGGAAGAGCCCCGAAGCATCCGCTTATGAAGCACTCTTAAGAGACGTCATCTTAGACATCATTATGTGACCCCGAGGTCAGCAGACGAAGTAATTCTTTAAAATATCGAGTAAACAATGATGGATTTTCGTGTCAACCTTCTGGAGAGTTAACGTTCATAATCCGCACTTCAGGTTCTGCCAGAAAGATTGTCTGTTTTCTGCGTTTGCTACATCTTCAAGCGACTTCAACCTTTCAGGCATATCGTACACTATTGCACTGTCGCGATACGTCTACCATCAAAATAAACTGGGTCATTAATGGAGCCACCCACCCCTTGCCACTGCCAAATGAAATTTTGATGAGAAAAAAAAAAATAACCTAAACAAATTGTCGTTTTTTCTACGAATCCTCTGTCCTACGTGCAGATTTCATAAGCCCTCACGCTATTAACTCTTGGTGCATTCTACATGCTTTGGGCTCGGTGGTACAGCTCGCACTTTCTACCTTGTTAGTTACGCTGTATAATCATAAGCTAACGAAGCGTGTTTAAAGGCACGAAATGCCCTGGCAGGGGTGACACAATTTGAACAGCTTTAGACAGAAAACAAATGCAGTTAATCACTCTGACTTGTAGAATAGTTGGATGATGCCTGATGTAAAAGATCTCTGCGATTGGCTTGCGTATTTTACTAGGTTTGAGGGCAAAGTAATCCACGAGGAATCAATCAGTGTAACAGGAAAAGTGCAACATATAGCTGTTACAGAAGGGTCTTCCCGTAAAAGCCACCTCTTTATATTAGAAATGTGCCAGATTAAGGGAGATTACAGAGTTAACAGAAATATCATTCGTAATCGATTTACCTTCCAATTTCCTGGCGAAAGGTGTAATATTTCTCAGGGTTTTCTTCCTTGAGCTCCATTTTGCGTGAGCTAGGTTGCGAGAAGGTTTTGCCCAAATAAACGTCAAAGTGCCCTCGACCATACCTCCCCTCGACGCTGGAATTGAAAACTCGCTTCCTATTGGCTATCGAGTAATTTTTAAAAGGCCATGCGTTTTTCAGAGTGACGAGAAACAGATGCAACTACATGTCTGTAACACTTTGCAACTACTAGCTACTGCTGATGCTTTATCTCTAGAGGGAAACTGTTTTGACACTTGAAAATGAACATGGCAATAAATCATAGTTCCCCCAGTTCTAGTTCGAAGGATGTACACCAAATGTTTGCCCTAAATGTTTTCGGAACTAAACAAAATTCACCGTATCAGTTTGTTATTGTATTTCTGTCACGAAGGCGCGTAAGTCATTTTAAGTCAAATCAAAATGATGGGAGATTATTGACGGTGTAATCACAACCTATGAGCAGACTTGATGTAAACCGTTTCAAGACCTGTATATATATCATTGCATACTCTCCAGTTTTCGTTGCCAAGAAAAAACCTTGATGAAAAAGCAGACCACACAGCTATATAATGGTGAGCCGGGACCTGTCGACCCTATCGTTTGAAGAGGACTAGCAGTAAACAGTCAAAACGTCCCGATTCAACATTCAGTGACTACAACGTGTGACAAAAGAAGAATCTACCTTATCATCACAATTTCAACGATGAACAACAACCCATTCCTTAACAAGAGCAAACTTGTCTGCAAAGTCTGCCGAGTGGCCATTTTTGTGTGTTTTAAACTCTTTCTCTCCCAAGACCCGAGAAGCCATTCTTAGATGTAAGTTTGGAGAATAGTCGTATTAGATCAAGAGAGCATAACGAAGATCGTTTCTTTTACATATCATGAGTTGATAAATTTCTCAATTCTCATTCAATGTTGCATTTATCACTTCTGGGAGGGAACTATTTTCAGCATATATATCAGTCGCAAGGCTTTACTTCCGGTTGAGGGCGTGGCGTGGGGGTGATAGCCAAAATTCAGCCATATATTGATCCACATCAAATTTCTCTAGGTGATGCAAAAACATAATGAGATCATGAGGGAATGAATCTTACACAGTACACTCTCTTTGCTTTACCTTCAAAGGAAGACAATTTCTGTCTCAGGGTCTGCAAGTAATGATGAAACTTCTAATGTCACGTGTCCTCAAAGGAGTAGCCTCTCACGCAGAGGACTTCGTCACACATTCCTTCCCCAAGGAGCGTCTGCGTAAGAGGCTATCAGAAGAGGCGTCAACCAGTGTTCCAAGGCAAGGGAGTTCGAATTCGAGTGCGAAGATTTCGAACTTCCCTTCTTCCCTCCCTCACTTTTAACGCCACTTACGTATGCTTGTCAAAACCCCTCTTCTGAGGACCTCTGACGTTAGACACCCACTACATTCCTAATTTAAAAACAAATAAAATATGATACACATTCCTAGACTTTTACTAAACAAAACGAGCACTGTGATTGGTTGATTCTTGGTCACGTGCCCCTGATCAAATTCAAATGTATCTCGACCGGGATACAATTGCGCAGTTGTTGTCCGCGCGCCAGTTCTGCCGTTTTGTTTCCCCTCGAGTCATGATGTTTCCCGAGATGAAGTCGAGGGAAACATCAGGACTCTCGGGAAAACAAAACTGACTGTTTCCCTCGGGACCATACATTAAGTGTATAGTATCCATTTTCAACCCTCGGTGATAGTTATAGCACTAGCGCCAGTGGAGGATAAATATTGATAGAACAAATATAACATAGCAAGGTTAAGAATCCCAACTGGCTGGAGGCGAAGCAGGTGGCTATCTATAAACATGCTCGAGGATGGGACTAGAATTCGAGTCCGTGCCGGTTTGCAAAAATAAACCCAGGGGTCTAACCACTCGGCCACGATTCTTCCATTACGTACCAATACGAAAAATCGGGATTTTAACAGATTGGCAACTTGTAAGAAGTGGTGCGCTAAAATAATAAAGCAGCTTTCCAGCCGTCGTTTCCGGCCGACTAGGTTTCGTCACGCGTGAAGTGGAAGGCGTGACAAAGTGAAAAGGACATCTGCCTGGAGCTGACACAACATGGAGCCACTGTGTTTGGCGGACTTCGAAAGTTGCGCCAGAAAAAATCTGCACAGATATGTGTTTGAGTATGTAGCTGGGGGATCAAACGAGGAAACCACCTTGAGGCGAGTCATGATAATTAGCAAGCTGATTTTGTTTTTTGAAATAATCACAAGAGCCCTTCGCTTTCCTAACCTTAGCGTAATTTCCGCGCAATTTCAACCTGTGTAAATTGTACCGACGTTGAACGCAAGTATAAAATGATAGCCTTCATTCGGTATTCTTGAAGTATTCTTTCGAAGTCTTGTCCGTCAGCTTAAGGCTTTGCTGCATACTTCGACAACTCGAACGTGAACATTACAAGCTGAATTTCAATACGATTCAACGAACATTTAAAATGTGAACAGATATAGCTCTTACCCAGTGTCAGGGACGAGTTCATCTTAACATTTTAACATCTCGGGGCTGCAGCTGGTGACGGGCTCCTGTTTGGGTCGATCGTGAGTCTGCTTTTGTTTCACCTTCTCAAACGTCACACCAAACATGGCGATCGCATGCATACATAATCAGTTAAAAGAGCTTGAATAAGTAATTTCGTTAAAATACGGTAGATGAAAATGCAATTGTATAAGTAACTGATTCCGGGCTTCTCTTACTCGTCCTTGATGAATAGTCTGCGAAATGCAAACGGGTTTTTCACTTACATTTGTCTTTGAACGACATGTGTGATATCAAGAGAAAATGAGGAAAGTGTTATCTCATTTTCTCTTGGTGACCTGTATTTTCGATTCCGTCTAGGTGTTCAACCCAGACTCTTAAGGGCTGGACCATTTTATTTTTAAGGGAAGGGGGGTGGGGGTTGGGCAATTTCATCTTGTTAAGAATTTTTTTTTATCACCCTAACATACAAATGTCTGACTTTTTTCTCTTGGCCTACTGTGCATGACTTGTTTTTTCAATACTTTTGCTGTGCAGGAATTTTTTTCTTGGTAATTGTGCAACCCCCCCCCCCTCCCTCGAAAATAAAATGGTCCATCGTATCGTGTAGCTACATATATAGCGAACAGATGGGATGCCTGTCCATCGCAGGGTCACCCCAGCATAACCTATTTATACAACTGGATGAAGAGAAACAGTACGAAGTTAGTTTGAGTCCAGAATCTTCTGAACACTAACCCAGCATGCTAACCACTACACTGCCATGCCTCCAAATATTGCAGTATTAACCAAACATTTAGCGATTAGGATGCAGCTATATGATATATTTCATATGTGCAATTGGTCAAACATAGCTTATGTTTCTCTTATTTTTGCCGCAGGCTGAAAATAAGAACCCGCGTTCTTCGGGGGATATCTCAAGTGGATATGAAGACAACAATACTTGGGCAGGAGATCAGCATGCCTATATGC